>APFE031580078.1:234273-245812 GCA_000404065.3 Pinus taeda | reverse complement strand
AAACTTTTAATTTTTTAACATGCCCGTCAATATGACGTTTTTGAAAATGAATGGTAAGTTGAGCATGACGTGGAGGTTTTAGATTAAAACGTATTTTACGGGTAAAAATGCGAAATACGGGCATATGGGCGTCAAATTTAACCCCTGAGCAAGAAATACATATGAGGGTTTGCCTCGTTCTCCAAGTCACAACTAATCCACTAAGTGGCATGACTCTAGCAAGCACTGCGAAATCCCAATGCAATCCCTGCTTGGGCCAATGTCTTGCCTCTAGGAGACTATGTCACCCTTTCTGCTAGATCGATTTGCTGGAGGAACACTGTTGTTGAGCTCTCCCGGCTCAGAACCTCTCTTCTCCAACAAAATCTCGAACTCCTGAGGAATATCCTGTACTGTCATTGTAAGAGACCCTCTTGGCCTGCGTTAGTTCTACGTGAGCCCCTTCTTGGGCTGCGTAGGCCTTTGTGCTGCCTCTCTGCCTGGTACTTGTTGGCTCAAAACTCCTTTCTGATCCAACTCTCTGCTTTTGCCCCTCTCGCTGCAACTCAGATCACTAATTCGATTTTCTCAGCAAATCACGCCCTAGAAAAAATCGAACTGATTTGATCACTTTGTATATTTTCAACTGACCCTCAAGCGTCCTCTTATACTTTTCCTGTTGATGAATCAACAACCGAAATTAAGTCCCTAATCAACATCTAAGATTAAAACAGACTTGATCCTCATCACTTACATGTTTCTCACCCATATTCTTATTAATACCCATTAATATTTTTATTTTCCTAAGTTTAGATTTAGGAATCCATTAAAAATATTAATTATTTTAATAACTCCTCATCCGGGTGGAATTTCTCCAAACGATTTCTGGGTCTTGGAGATCTCATGTGTTGTAGCCTTTCCACAAAATTTCAGAGCTAGAGCACATCCGATGCTACCCAAAATCAACAATTACCACTTGACAAGGATCATACACAACCAAATCTCATCTGCTTGGGGGGATTACCACTTGTCAAGGATCACACAGAACCAATTCTCCGCTTGGGGTGATTACCACTTGATAAGGATCACGCACAACCAAGTCTCATATTTGCTTGGGGGGATTAACACTTGTCAAGGATCACGCACAACCAAGTCTCTGTTTGGGGGGTTTACCACTTGACAAGGATCACGCACAGCCAAGTCTCATTTCTGCTATCCATGACCGCCCCCTCCAGGAAGGGTCATGTCTGTCAGTCCAAGCTGTTCTCTGAAAACCATGAACTTCCCTTTCGACAAAGGCTTGGTAAGAATGTCAACTATTTGATCATCAATAGCAATATGATGGAGCTTCACTTCTCCTTTCTGCACCATATCTCAGATATAGTGATATTTGCTTTCGATGTGCTTGGACTTGTCATGGAACATGGGATTTTCAGCAAGTCGAATCCCACTTGTATTGCTAGAATAAATTATTGTTGTATCCAATACATGCTCAAACAACTTTCCAAAGAGCTTTGTTAGCCATACTGCCTTACAACTAGCCATGCTAGCAACAATGTACTCAACTTCTACCGTGCTAAGGGCTACAAGACTTTTGCTTTCCACTCATCCTAGATATCATGGTAGATCCCAAGCTGAAGTCACACCCAAACGTGTTTTTAATATCAGTAGAGTTACTAGCCCAATCAACATCAGAGTATCCATGTAGTCTTACATCTCCGACAATATATTTCAGTTCAAGATTGATGGTGCCGTGCATGTATCTGAATTCATGCTTTTGCAACAATCTAGTGTGCATGTGATAGCTTAATCATATATTGGCTCATAGCGTTGACCGCAAAACATATGTCTGGTCTAGTGTTCACTAAGAACATTAGTGCCCCAATTAGTTGTCGATACTTAGAAGGATTAGCCAAATCAGGTCTTGTAGGTTCATCACATAACTTTTTGAAATTCATTTCCATTGGTGTGTTCATGGACTTACATTCTGTCATACCAAATCTTTCCAAAAGCTTGACAAGATATTTTCCTTGAGAAAGGAAAACCTCAGTAGGTATCTGCGATACCTCTAGGCCTAGAAAGTAGTGCATCAAATGAAGATTTTTCATTTCAAATTCAGAAGCTAACTCCCTCTTACACTGGAGGATAAGAGGTTCTCCACCTATCAAGAATAAGTCATCAACATATAATACCAAAATCAAAAGCATATCTTGGACTGTCTTGAAGTAGAGGTTTGGATCAACATTGCTTCTTGGGGCTTACTTCAATCCATTGAGAGATTTTTTTAGTCTACACACATGAGTTTTCCTTTCATGCACTTCAAAGCCTTGTGGTTGCTCCACAAATACTTCTTCCTTGCGGAAGCCATGTAGAAAAACAATTTTCACATCCATTTGGTGAAGAGTCCATCCTTGGCTAGCAGCTAGAGCCACAATAGGATGGTAGTATATTGAGCAACAGATGCAAAAATCTCATCACAGTGTACTCCCTCTCTTTGAGAGAAACCTCTAGCCACATATCTAGCTTTATATTTTTCAATACTGCCATCTGCACCATGTTTAATTTTGAAAAACCATTTAGAAGTCACAACAGACTTACCTTGGGGTCTTGGAACTACTTCCCATACATCATTATGTATGATGGACTCATATTCTTCGGCCATTGCACCTTTCCATACTTGATTTTTCACGGCTTCTTCAAAAGTACATGGTTCAACCTGAATAATGTTGCTCATGGCTACAATGTATCCTTGGAACCGACATGGTTTCTTGCTTTCTCTGAACGTTCCTTTGGGGGCAGTGTGTTTATCAGCATCTTGAAGAGTGTTTGGAAGCTATAATGGCCTCTTTCTAGTAGGGGGATCACATGGAGCAGGATCCAAGGGGTCCATGGGCTCCTTGGGTTCATCAACAAGATCCATTTTAGCGTCAGGATATTTTTGTATTTCAAATGCATCATCTTGTCTATCAACATTAGCAGGAGGAAGATGAGTGTTTCTTGCCTTTCCAAGAGCTACTTCCTCATCAAATGTTACATCCTTGCTAAACTCTATATTTCTTTGACCAGGTATGTATATTTTGTAACCTTTAGAATTCTCACAATAACCAACAAACATACATTTCTTACCTGAAGCTTCCAACTTGTTCCTGCTTAGCACAAGGATTTCCAAGCACAGTATCCCAACTCTCTTTCAGTGAACCTAGAGTGTCACCCTAAGAGAGAAATTTGGAACTGATTGGATACTTCTTTTCCTACATTTTGTGATCCATTTTATCTCTGCATCAGGTGGGACGAATTTTTCAGGAGGGTGTAGTAGCAGAAATAGATTTGCTTGGAGGAGATTGCCATGGAAATTTGGCTAAAGAATTTGCAGGAATTTCGCTTGGAGGAGGATGACTTTCCTTATGGAGTTTCAGAGCCCAAGACTGTTGCATTTGTGTGGGCCGGATTACGCTTCCTTAGGGCTTGCGCAAGGGTTTTCAGGGTCATTTTTGCGGAAGCAGTTGTTGCAACCTTAAGCCAGGAAATAGCGGGAATTTACTCTATCATTTGAGCACTATCTTTCAATGGTTTCTCAGTTATTTTGGTGTAGGATTTTGGATAGAGCAGCTGTAGATTTTTTGGTGGGACGCAGAGTTGGGCAGTGGGTGATTTCACTTGATTTTTGGGTAATTTCAGGAGGTTGGAATTAGCCCAAAAGTTTTTTGGGTTTTGTTGGTCTGGGGTTGGAGAGCATTGTCCTAATTTTTCAGAATTTTTGGAGTAGATTTGAGGCCTCAAATATGAGTTTGCCTCCAGTAGCAACAATAGTAAATCTTTGGGCAGAGCGTACAACAAGTGAGCCTATTTCAGTGTGGAGTTTTCTTTATTCTCACGTGGGTTTTCATGCTTGCTTTAGCAAGCCCAGCTGCACTCATTCCATTATATTTTGTAATCAACTTTTCATTGGATATTTAATAAAATGTTCAGCGCTATTGTTTTTGCTCAACAATGTTTAAATTTATTATTCTTGTGGAGTTTTCAGAATATATATTTATTTGTTTGTTGTAGCTAGTAGTTCATGTTTTGATATTTCACTGTATTTCTCTAGTTAGAATATTGCATTTTGAGCTATTTGGTGGGTTTGTCACCAAAGATGAGTTATTTTGCACATTAAATTAATATTAGGGGCATTCTTAGGCTAATTCGAATTCTTCTAGGCTCATATAAATAAAAGTAAGCCTCATTTGTAATGGATCATCATCACTGAACTTGGAGATCTCTCCTTGACAATTTCGCATTTGTTCTTGGATGTCTATTGGAGCTCTTTTGATGCATTTCAATATTTTTGGGAGTTGAATTTTGTTCTCTCTTGGAGCCGCTATCTTGACTTTGGATTGGATATATCTCTTGCTATTTGTAAGTACTTCTTTATTGAAAAATCTTCATGAAATCATGTCTAATGTGTGGAAATTATGCATTGAGCTTTTTCTTTTCTGCCCTAATTGTTGAATAGCAAGTGGATGAATGTTCCTAGTTGAGTAGAAGACATTTTGTTCCTTGAAAATCCATTGATCTTGGGTGGGTAAATACTAAAGTGATTGCTAGGGCATCACAATTCAGCCTCCTTGAAGACAAAATTCAGCTGAATATCAAATCACATAGACTCCATAGCCCAAGAATAAGGCACTAATCCAAGCAACATTGGTGATCACCCTCTTACCACTTTTCTTTTCCTCCTAAATTTTCTATCGTAACCCTAGACAACTAGCTAGGGCCTTGTATGAATTTATTAAAGGGATGAGATTGGAAAACTAATTGGATAGACTATTGCGTTGTTGCCTTCTCTAGTGACCCTCAAGTTTTGAGGCAATTCTGACGGCTAGTTTGAGAGAAATCTCTAGCCCTAGCTCCAACATCGACACTACCCTTAAACCTCTTCGGTTAGCAACATTCCAAAGGTCACTTGCTCTTGAAAACTCAAAGGAATTTAACCATTCTTTTGACCTTTCTCATCCTTGCTTTCCCTAGAAATCTCATTGAAGATCATTCCTTGTGTAATCATTTGCAAACCCTAGGCCTTGCTTGGATTTCATTAGGTCTCTCTTCTAGTCCCAAACCTTTACATGGTAGTTATCTTACAATTCCATTAGAGAGGTATTACCTCCTTAGGAAGCCTTAGATCTAGGTGTATCATTGCATTTGAATAACCTTCCCTCTTGTATCTAGGTTTCCTCATTAAACCTTTTATGGAGAACCATTAGCTTCTCTTTGAAGCAATTGAGCCATTATTTGAGTCTCTTCTTTGAATGGGATTTGAGAATCACATTGTACCTTGCTATTGATCCTATCATTTAAGTGATTCCCCTTGTACCGATACTCCTTCCATCTGTGAAAGTCCGTAAAGAGCAGGGGACACTGACTAAAGTGACAGTGGGTCTTTGTCCCATTGTTGTCATTTGGTCTAGTAGTTGTCCCTTAGGTACCCCTCTTAGGTCCCTTGCTAGATTTTGTGGCAACAAGCCCAACTGCCAACTAGCTTAGACTGAAATTGAGATACTAGTTGAGGCTCCACCTTGAGAGCTTTGTCCAACTCTTGCTCAACCACCACTTCTCTACTTTGAGTTCTTGCTGCTCTAAGGCTACATCCGTTTCTGCTTGCAACTTGTAGAGATTCTTCACCCTCACACCTATCTGCTTCTTACATCCAGAAGCTAAGTGTTGGAGGTATGCCTTATCTTTGCTGAAGATGATATCATATCCCTTGTCCTCAAAGGTAGCTACCAAAACAAGATTTTGCCTCAATTTTGGAACATAGAGAACATGTCTGAGATGAAGAGGATTACCTAACTCCCTCTGAAGCTGACAATACCAACTCCTCTAGCTGCATACATGCCATCATCTCCTAGCTCTATTTGAACTTGCTTGTCCTTCTCCTTCAGTTGATTGAAATTCTTCTTGTTCACGATCATGTGGAAGGATGCACATCTGGCAAGTACTTTGCCTCCTCTTCTATTGATTAATGCAACCTCTGCTACTTCAGAATGCTTGCATTTCATGTCGTCAAATTTGCCACTATCATTCTTTCTTAGCTGCTCCAAGAAGACTGAACATAGGCTACTCAAACTGCCCACTACCAATGTCCTTTGCTGCTCCAAAGGATCATGTTCTTAGGGTCTTTGTCAAACTGCCCTCTTATCGTCTCTGCACTTTGGGCTTCAAGCAAGCCACTAACTGTCCTCCAACACATTGTACATAGGTTGCTTTAACACTGTTGTTCAAGACACCATGGAAAACCCTCAAACACACTTCCATTGTAACAGTCGACTTCTACCTTGCCTTCCTCATGCTCTTCTTGTCTTGAGATTTGTGGTCTAAATGCTAGTCAAACATAGTCACAAACTACTATAGTTTATCTGCCTTTTCACGGAGGTCTCGCAACAATTGTTCCTCTTTACTGGACATACACTTGAGCAAGATATCACAGACTTACTCAGGCAAATTCAATTGACTATTAGGCACATGAAGAATCCCTAACTAGGGCATACAAAAATTCTATCCCAAACCCGAACCTCATCCACATCTATCTTGAGAACATCATTCTACATACTTTAGCTAGCAGATTTCTTCTACTTCTCTAGGTCTTGGCCTATGCACTTTTGTTTGTAGTTTTGGACCTCTGGTTAGGGCTTTGTTATGAATAAATATATAGGAAATAATGAAATGATAATAATTAATAATGATTAGTTAATTAGTAATTAGGTTGAAGAGTCATGTCTAAATGAGACATGAGTCTCCATGAAGGGGCACCTGCATAGTATATAAGCAGACCTCTCACTCTCATTTGTATCATCATTCTTATTCGTACATTTAATATATAATATTTGTATCCTCATGGATATCTCTATATTCCAAGTCTTCTGGAGTAATTAATCTGAAGAAGGAACTTTGTTCGCTTCATTTAGTATAAGAGTTGTTCGATCCTCTGGCTGCTCAATCGCTGCATAGAGCCTCGTTCTTCGATCCAGGGCTTTAACCATCGAAATTCGTCAACTTCGTTGCCATTGAAGCGTTTCGCTACAAACTTTTGGAGTTTCTCCGTTGCTGAGTTCGTCAGAGGCCCTTGGCCATTTTTAAAGAAGGAAAAAAAGAGACCTCTATAAGAAAAAAAAATCATCGAAAAGAAATATATATGTATATAAAAAAGAACGAAAATAAGAAAAAAATAAAAATAAAAATCAGGGGAGTTTTTTTTCCTGTCACAGTCGACTATAGAGACCTTAACTCTTATCCATTTTCCACCGTTGAAGATTGTGGAAACCGCCACACCAATTGCGCCAGATCACAGTGCGACCGTAGCAAGTTGCCGTAGTCAGCTCTTCCATAATTCCATAGTGGAACTATACTCTGTGTCGTTGTTATAACTTGTCGCTAATATTCGTTTGAATAACCATTAGACCCACCTTGACTCCTATTCATTTTTGCTTCCGACCACTCTGTCCATCAACTGCATGCTTTAACCTGCCTTACTGCTTTCAACCACCTCTGCCCATCAATTACATGCCAACGCCATTGTTGGCCACCGTTGTCTTCTGTCGCTGCCTTGGTTTGTTCCACTGCCCACATGCAACAACCTTTTTTTCGTCGTCACCCTACTGCATCCCTTCTCCTTGCATTTCTGTCTGTTGTGTCATTTGACCTCCTTCTCTGTGCCGTCAACCTGCACCGTCCACTGTCCAGATCGTGACCCGTCCGTCTAGCTATCTCTTGGCCTCAATCACTATCTGTTGCAGTGTTCGAATACTAAGTCCCGACAACCAAGTCTTTTCACAATCGAATCGCCATCCGACGTGATTGTTGACTGTCTGTCTGACCACTGATTCAATTCAAACGATATACGATTAGTTATATAAATTTTAATTAATTTTTATATAACTATATTATATATATATTAGCTTGCTATATATATATATATTATTTAAAAAATAAAAATAAAAAATAAACCATATCTTGTAAAGAGGATATATAGATCATTTAGAAAAAAATAGAAAAAGGGGCTAACAAAAAAAAGATTTAAAAGAAAGTAGTAAAAAAAAATGTGAAAAAGGAAGTTAATTTAAAAAAAAGGAGATAAAATAAGTGAAGAAAAAACAAAAACATGACATCCACCAAAAGCAGTTTTTTTTTTTGCAAAATGTCCGTTTTGTTTAGAGGGATATTCTAATTGTCAAGAGCCATTCCGAAATCAAAATGTGGTTTACAGAAAATCTTACAAAACTTTTACCTTAGTCGAATATCTAAGTGATGCACAAAAACAATCAATCGCAAGAGATATAAAACAATTAATGACAATATTTAAGCAACAACATGCAAATTTCAATGAGAAAAAGAAAATGGAATCCAAATTGCAAGTTGAACGTCCATCATCACTCCTACAAAACGACGTAATCTGGTGTACCGAAAAAGTGCAGCTAGAAGATCAAGAGAAAGGCAAAATAGCCAAACTTCGGCAAAACAAGAAAGCGTTACAACACAAACATACAAATCTTGTGGGTATGCATTACAAGGAAGTAATGGAAAAGGATGAAGAAATCTCTTGCCTCAAGGACGACGTCGAAAAATTACTTGCACAAGTGAAGAAGACTAAGGTCACAAAGAAAGAACTAAAGAAGCATTTATCAGAATAAGAAGAGGAAACTTTACGTTTAAAGAACCTTAATAAAAATTTATTAGAACAAATCAGAGATCTAAAAAATGAAAAACTTAAAGGTCAAAACATTGAAAATAAGGTTGATGAATCAGAAACCAAAGAACTTTTACATCTGAGAGACCATAATCAAAGTCTACTCACTCAAATTAAGAAACTTAAGGATGATAAGAAAGCATTAAAAGACAAGTTAGAACAATTTACTCAAGAAGAAGTATCGAAATTTCTAGTCGTAACAGTTCCAGTTGAAGATAAGGGAATGAATACAGATCCAATGAATATCATAACTCAAGAAGAATGCAAACTAGTTGAAGAAAAGACACACTTAGCTGTTGTAGTTAAGATGATAAACACCTAAGTGAAGGTTCTGTAACCAACTCAACAACATCGTCATTTGAAGTAAATAACAAAATTTCCACACACTTAATAAGGGAAAGTCAAACCAAAAAAGTTCCCTATTGACATTCGAATCACGAGAGTAGACAACTCAACCATGCTACGTATTGGGACAATTCAGAACAGAAACAATAAACTGATGTTCCAAAGAATATTGATTTAACCTCAATCCAGTCCTATGATGACAAGTCGTTACAAAATTCCAGTGATTAGAATATTCCATAGAAGACTGATTTAGGATGGTCTGATCCCTTCTCAGTGCAACAATTTTGTTTGTCACTTAGAGGATCATATCAACTTGTATCAACAGAGATCACTGTTCCAAGGCGAGAAGACATTCGAATCCGAAAAAGAGATCAAGCCTTTTTCATCGACAAGCTTTGAGGACAGCTTTTTGAGGAGGAAGGCAATGTTATGAATAAATATATAGGAAATAATGTAAATGATAATAATTAATAATGATTAGTTAATTAGTAATTAGGTTGAAAAGTCATGTCTAAATGAGACATGACTCTCCATGAAGAGGCACCTGCATAGTATATAAGCAAACCTCTCACTCTCATTTGTATCATCACTTTTATTCATACATTTAATATATAATCAGTGTTCCACGGGGACTCGCCCCCCCCCTAAGGGTCTAGTTTCCTCGCTCCCCCGCGCTTCGGGGACTTGGGGACGAGTAGGGGACGTTTCCCCACGCTCCCAAAATGGAGGAAACTCAGGGGGATGTGCCAGGGAAACGTTTCCCTTCCCTGAGGGGGCGTTTCCGAAAAGGGGGACGTGGGGGACGAGAGGGGCGAGAGGGGATGTGGGGGGACGAGGGGGGACGTGGCACACTTTCAATGCATTAAAAACCATTTTAATTTTTTAATTAACTAAACGCTGAACTTAATCTTTAATTAAGAGTTAATTAACGTTTAGAGTTTTGGAAAATCGTTGTTTCATGTTATAAAACCGGCACCCTGAACCATGAACAACACACTCACAGCGGCACAACCTTTGCAAGTTCGCTGAGCGCTCCACTCACAACATTGGATTTCATTGTTCGGATTCATCATTCCAGAGGGAGCTGATTTCATCTCATGTGAATATCTAACAACCAACTGGCATACTTGAGTAAGGCCAGGTATTCATATATACATAAGAATTTTAAATTCAGTTCAATTTATCTAAAATATATATTTGCACATATGATCACTTTATTCTGTTTCTCTGTGTTGAACTTGGTGCAAATATCTAACTTCTCCAAGTTAAGGTCTCGTCTGTACTGGTTGATGTTTATCGAGGCTCTTTCTGAACAAAAGATTTGCAAGGTGGAGTAAAGCCCAACTTTCATATTTTCAGATTTGCAAATTTGCGGGTGTTTCAGAGATATAATATAATTCTGCATAAAAGCCGACCATATTCTGTTTGTGCAATCTATCTCTCTCTCTCTCCAGGTGAAGTGAGGGCCCATTATTAGGTTGCCTTCAGGAAAAGAGATCCATAATATATCATGTTGCGTTTCATTTCTTGCTGGAAATAAAAATCATATGCTTATTTCTCTCTCTCCAGGTGAAGCGAGGGTCCTTATTTGGTTGGCTTCATGAAAAGAGATCCATAGTATATCATGTTACTTTTCATTTCGTGCTGGAAATAAAATCATATGCTTATTTCTCTCTCTAGGTGAAGTGAGGGCCCATATTAGGTTGGCTTCATGAAAAGATATCCATAATATATCATGTTACTTTTCATTTCTTGCCGGAAATAAAAATCATATGCTTATTCTGAGTGAATCATTTCACATCGACAATGGTTAGAGTGGACAAACCAGGGATCCACAATGGGAGAAGCACTGTACAAGTATTGTAAATACTAAATAAGCTATGTTACAGTTCAGAACATCTCAGGCTCCCTAGAAGGTTTTATGGTGCAGTTAGGCTATATTCGAACAAGATAATTATAATAAATTGGAGATTTATATGTTTTACGCTTTTAGTTTTAATCGTGTCCATATTTATCTACTACTAACTATTTGTCTTGTGATGCTGTTAAAGATTGAAGTTTATATTGCATGAAACATATCATTGTAGTTAGATACACTTATACCTATTGGAAGCTCAGTGTAATGTTCATTTCAAATTAAAGAAAGTTTCTACAGCTACAAAATGTGGCTTTTTCAGGGTAATTTCAACCGTGCCTAATAATATAAAATTGTTTTCTATAAAAATTTAGAGCATATGGGAGCCTTTAGCATTTGGCATTTTTTGCCAATGATGACTCTTGATGTATCAGACTTGACTTTAATCTTTTATAATTCTATAAAATTTGGACTCTTGGTGTATGATGTATCAGACTTTACTTTTATAATTTTATGTTAATATTGAATATTCGTTGTTCAATATTCAATGTTCATAGTAGGAAGTGGAACATCAATATGGTTTAAACTTTAAACTTTAATCATAATGTATTGATTATGATGTTATGATTATAAATTAG
>APFE031580078.1:209974-223678 GCA_000404065.3 Pinus taeda | reverse complement strand
AACACAAGCGTATATTCATTTCTACTGATGAACATAAGAGATATTATCTCATAATTTAACCACACAATTGAGATCAAGACTATTAGTTGTAACATATGGTGGAGTAAGGGACCAATAGTTAATTGTTAATCTAGGGTTTGTTGACTTTGAGGTGCAGCACTAGAAATTCTAGAGAAAGTCTTTGGGAACCTACAAAATAGAAGCCTAATTTGTCTAGAAATCGCTCACACCTTAAATTCCCACACTGGTCAATCCCTACTCTAATCCTACACTCAAAACATTCATTAGAAGAAAAACCCTAACTAATACAAATACCAATCCTATAGTTTATCAAAAATTGTAAACAAACCATAGTTATTTTTGAAACCGGAGAAAAACACTAATTAAGAAGCAAACCCTAAAAAGCAAACCCTAACTGAAAGTTCAAAGGAAAATACAAACCCTCGCTATTGATCAATCTAGAAAACACACCCTAATTAGAAATTAAAAAGAAAACCCTAACTAGTAGTTGACAGGAAAATACAAACCCTAGATATTGATCAATCTAGAAAACACACCCTAATTATTAGCAATTAAAGAGTAAACAATAACTAGTTGAAAATAACAAGAAACCCCTAATTTATTAAAATTAAATAGGAAACACTAGCTATCAACAACTAAGAGACAAACCCTAATTAGTGAGAATAAAAAAATTAACCCTAGCTACTAATGAAGCATTTACTTAAGAAAATGTAAAGTTTGCAATAGATGAAAGAGAAAGGCAATTAAAATCCAAAATAAAAAGTTTATTATAGCCTTGTGCTTGTTGCAAATTACTCTGTCAAAAAATTAAACATGCATAAAAGAAAAAGCTTCTAGATCTGTTATAGTCACATGTCAACCTAGATACACATGTAAGCGATGTGTTAATTATGTAAATCCAAGCATCATAAGTATAAACCACAATGTTTCTATTAATATTTGGCAATATTTTATTCTAACTTGCATGAAAAATTCAAATTTCCACCAGCAAATAAACTCACTCAATTTTGGAAATGACTATTTCATGAAAAAAGAACAATTTACAACATTAAAAGCATAAATATGTTTTCATTGATTTCAATGTGTATTGTTGTCATGAAGCAATCCTCAACCCAGCTTCTTTGTAAAGTTTGTGCTTATCAAAGATGTAAAACAATGCAAACTCAATATTTTATATCAAATGGACTATTCAAAGTTAGAGACATATCAAATAGCGATCTAGAAATAATATGATTTCTGATAACCAAATTTAATGAAAGAGAAGATCGTCATCACAATAGATTATGCTTATCTAATTTGGCTTTCAGATGGTTAATATAATTTTGTATTCAAATCTGATAAAAAGGAGGTAGAATAGCAGACTCCATCAAATATTATGATATGTATAATCCCTCAAACATCAAAATAGTTTTGTATTGGAGTAAAAAATGTGATTTCTTTAAAATATTCTTCAAAACCATATGTAAGGATATCACATGTAGTCATTTCCCTATTGCAATTTTCTCACATCAAACTTGCGATGGTTCACAACAGTAATTCAACATGCTAGCATTCACTATGTCTGAGATCAATTAATGTATCTAAAACAAAAATAGAGGGTGATTTCCACAAAAAAAGCATGCAGTTCTTATTACTCTCAATACACCTCAATACTTTAGATATGAGAAACATATCTAGAATTAGCATACCAGAAAGTAAAATATCAATCAAGAGATCTCAAAACTAGCTAAATGAATGCAAAACAAGGAGGGAATTGAACTATATTGATGGGCCCAACCAACCAACTCATGCCTCCTCTAAAAAATAATTAAATTACAAAGAAGAAATTAAGCACAGAAAATTAAATTATAGAACCTAGCAGTAATTTTATTAAAATGTTGCTCAATCCTTTGAATTGTGAACCAAATGCTTAGGGTCTAGCACTCAAAAGATGGTTTCCTTAGAGTCTAAACCAGCAACCCTACTCTAATAATTTTCCATCTTGGCTTGAAACCATGACTTAATTTATATAAATATTTACAATACAAATTTGGATTTAGACAATCCAATCCATTAAAAACAAGATGAGCAATCGAATCACAACAAGTTTCCGTCAATTAAATATCTTGTGCAACCATTAGCTAATCAACAAAATACATTTTCTAAAAATCTGGGGACGATTCCAAAATTCTCGGAAATTGCATTTTTTCAAAAATATGCCCCAAATAACCCTTCGTGTCTCCCAGACCATGCAAAATTTTGGAAAATAAAATACATCATACTTAATTTTATATACTGGGAGAAAATCCCATGTCCCAAAATTTTGCGATTCACTGTCATCTGTATGAAAGTCGAAAGTCGAGGATGAAGTTGGAAATTCAAAAACTACTATAAATTTGGGCATGAAGCATTAATTATTTCTCATAATTCCACACATGCGACCTTCGTTCATTTTGACTCTCATGCGAGCATGAAAACATTACTACGAATAATAGCCCTGTCTAAGTTTTCTCTTAGAAGTGTGCCAATATGTCAATCGCCAAATGATTGCATGAACTTTTCTTGCTGTAGGAACTACAATCTTGTTAAGCGTGCTTGACCTTAGTTCTTTTCAAAGTATTTAACATAATCATCTATGAGTCATCCATTAAACAAGTCCACGTGGTGATATCTATACCCATAATTTAGGAGTATGACCTCCTCTTTTGATTGTAGGACATGGTGCAGGACCTCTGATACCAAGGCACAATTAAACTATTTGAGTGACAACTTAATGTAGATATCATTAAAGAAAAGGGAATACGTTTAGTGAAAAAAAATTACATTATCATGCTTCAATTTAAGATAATTATCCCAACAATTGTGAAAATGATATTAATGAGAATGTAAAATTATGAGTAATCATATGGAAAAAAGACGGAATAGATATGACAATTTTTGGGCCTGATATCCCCTTATGCTAATCATGTTGCATGTCCTCATGCAAGAAAAACCTAAGAGAAATATCAAAGTTAATCAAAACATTAGGGCTAGGGTTTCTCTATGGAAGTCATCTTGCATTGACTTAAACAATAGGGATAATTAAGTAAGAGCATATCGGTAAGTGTCATATGATGTTCACTCCCTTTTGATCAATAATATAAGAAAGACCCATTACCAAATATTAAATGATGTGAAGGCTAATCTATATTTTCAAGAGAGTAACCAATGTTAGGGATGCCATGAAAATGCTAACAATGTTCTCACTACAAGGATAGTGTTATCATGTCAGCCATCAAAATTTACACAAAGCATCTTAGGAGCAACCTTACTTAGTAGTTTTTCACCTCAATATCCTCATTACAAAAGTAACATAATCATGTTTTGAAAGTCGTGGAATTAAAAAAGAATGGAAATAGGGAAAAAGAAAGGTCAAAAAATTATACCTTCCGAGCATGACCATCTTACCATTATCCAAGCATACAACTTAAGCTCTTGTTGTTTAGGCAAAGTGAATCACCTGCACTAAGGGTCCCACATCCATGAACAACCTTCTTATTTATTAAATATAGAAATCCAAAGAATAATATTGGAAGGATGTTAAAGACATTCTCCAAGAGGTATGAGGTTTATTTCATAGCTTCAATTTCAATGATAGTCGCTTTTGAAAGTGACCTATGGTTTTTAAGTTTTTAAGTGTGCCAATGTGTATTTCTTATCTCTCTTTCCTTGCATAGCCCTGCTGCTAGTATGCTTGTTCAGTTCTCTAACAGGTTTGTCTTGGTAGTATACAAGCATAGCCCGACTTCCTGCAAGCATGTTCAACACCCTGACAGGTTTACTTGTACTTCACACTACTTCCCTTTTATTTCTCTATATCGCTCAAAATATTTAAAATAATGTATTCTGCTCATTTGAGTGTAAGGAAGCTAGATCATGTGAGAGTATGTTATATTTTCTAGGAACATAACTAATTATTTACATTTATCCCATGGGAACCATCATCCATAATAATCTCAAATCTCAATTATTCAATGCATAATGAGCATCTCAGATAATGATTAAAATATTCCTTGAGTTAGTCATGCTATGGTTCTCATGAAATCTCATTAGGGTTTTATAGGAGTGGTCCACCATAGGAGGAATTTCAAAAATTCCTTCTAAGAGAAGCTTGAAAATATTTCTTGTGACTAGGCTACGGTTAGGTTTTTGGGCTTATGAATGGAAAGTTTATTTAAAAATACCTCTAACTAACCCAATGGATGATATCGACCATGTGACATGGATAATAACTAGCTAATCATCAATCAAGGAAACTTCACAAAATATAAGGCATTGAGAGAGAAATGCATCTCACAAGTATTTCCATAAAGGTGGATGTCAGAAATTTCGATAGTTGTGCATTAAGGAATTACAATTTAAAGCTTACTTTTCTAGAAGTTTTATTTTCAAATGGCATTTCATTGATTGGTTATATACTACCCTACCCTAATTTAGAGAGAGGAAGACCTCCTTCAAGTGTAGGAGTACATCCATTGTAGCCATGTGTGTAACATAATGCTAAATATACTCACACTACATTTTAAAAAGTAAAATTCAATAGATAACTAAGAATGAGAACTAAATACTTCAATTGATATGGTGCCAAGAGTTACCAAATGATGAGGGAATGAGGTGTTTTGACGATTGTTTGAAACAAGGCTTCAATAGGATCCACATATTTATGATTCTCCAACTCATTCAATTCTTCCACAACTTAATAATCATTGTCTTGGAGACATAAATGATCTCGTTAAAGACAGGTTGGAAACTCCTCAATCTCATGCTCCAATTTCTATTCCTCATGCTCTCAAGGATGGTTAAGTGAAATTATAAGGCTTTGATCTTCAACAACAATTCTAGAACAAATTCCAATCATATATTATTCCTCTAATGGTCTTTGAACTAGATCTTCCCCATGTAAATGTTCAGTAGTGATAAGCAAAGTTCCAGAATTCACTCCCTTATCTGACCTGGAAGATAGAAAATTACATTCAATAGGGGATTCAACTGGAAAAATAAGTTTTTTGACTTTTTCTTCAACATGTTGGTTTGGATTACAACTTAGATTAGATTTTGGTCTAGTGTTGGGATTACAGAATTTAGTAGGTCTTGAATTACGATATGAACTAGGTTTAGGTCTAAGGTTTGGATTAGGGTTTGGATTGGAGTATGGGATAAGGTTTGTATTGGAGTATGCGTTATGGTATGGATTAGGGTAAGGTTGCATAGGTAGCTGGGACCATGAACGATGATAAATTGATGGTGCATTGGGTGGAAATTATGGTTGTTGTTGTTGTTGTTTAGGTAATTGATTTTTCATAATAAACTTCTTTAAAGAGGAGGATCAAAACCCTTCTTGAGGCCATGAAGATATATGACTCAAAGGAGAGGGCCAAGGAAAGGTCCAATGTTTCCAAAAAGTAGTGTGTTCAATTGGAGGAGGAGTAAAAGTTTGCCATGTAACTGCATGATTATAAATCTGCTCAGGAACATACTAAGGATAATAAGTATTAGCCCAAGTATTAAATGACGGTGATTTTTGAATTATACCTAACATGAATTCACTACTTGGAAATGTTCGCTCAGTACTTAACAATCAAGGTAGTAGTTGTCAATGTTTTGTTGAATGAACCTCCTAACAAATTCTACAAACTTTCAGGCTAATAAGTGGACACTTTCCAAGGAATTTCTTATGTTGGCTTTGAAGTGCCTGACCCAGGTTCAACGTTAGTTAGGCAAACAAATCCCTACACTACAGGCCCTTTCGCCATCAGCCCACGGAGTGCAGACCAAAGTCTCACTCGAAGCAGTATGGGGGGATGCTAGAACCAAGTTTCTGCACCCTCAGATGGTCATGATGTCGGTCTATACCCTCTATTCCTACTTTCGTGCAAGTCACTAAGCTTTAGGGCTCTCTCAATCTACCCCTTTATTTCTCCCTTTAGTACCTTCGTGAAGGTGTATGATTAACTTTCGTTCAGCCTTAACCCGCGATCCAAGTACTTTCACGCTGTTATGACAACATATTGTATAGGTTCCCTAGTTATCTTAACTGTTTACTTATCTTACTAAACAATCACAGTTAGTGCCACATAAATTGATATTCTTACTTGCGTTCAATTAACCAATATAATTACATATATTCACGCATCACATAAACATTGCAAATCAAATCCAAAACAAAATATAACCAAATGCAGTAACATGAAGTAAATACACAGAATTACCAGAATACTTCTCCTTATTGGTATCTTCAGTTTAATACAGACTCTATCCACCCTACGCACACAGCTGCATGGGTTCGCGCACTCAACTATGGACTTCCACCCTAGACCTCTGGGCACTCAACTGCAGAGCCTCTACCTATGCTAAGACCCGAAACACTTAGACTTCTCTACCAAGACTCCAAAACTTGTCTACCCACTTCACTTCTTAGAGCTTACTTACTTAGCTACTTTTTATACAATCTCATGGTCTACAGACCATGGGTGGATCTTTACAGCTGATTTTACAGTTTACAAAATAAGGGTAGACAATCCTTTATGACTCTTGACACCTTTGTGCTCCGTGACCACAAACTGCGGAGACTTTACAACTTTATTACAAAATTTGTCCTAAAACATGGGCTTTTAGTCCCAAAAATATCCTTGGGGGAACTCATTCCCAATAGCCCCCCAACACAAACATGGTGACTCGCCCTCGAGTCACTCTGCGGGCATGGAGATCTTAGCGCGAAGAACTCGTAGCTCGATCTGTATGACAACAACCTTGGCAATGCCCTATGCGGCCACTTTCTTCGGTTCTTCAACCAACTGCTTAGTCACTGGTCTTGAACTGTCAGGCTGAAGCTTCTTCTAAGTTGCTTGCAGATGAGCAAGATTGCCTTCAATAGAGGTTGTGACCGAATAAGCCTCATCCAACTAGGGCTTCAAGTGCACCTTCATCACTGCCTCCTTGTGATGCATTGCATCTACTTGTTCTTTCAATTGTTTGGCCTCCTGAAGCTTCGCCAGTCTCTATGTGAGAGCGACAGATCATGTTGTACGTTTTAATTCATAATAGTGTTGTTGTAGTTCTTGCACTTCAGTCTCTAGCTGTTATACATTAGGGTCCTCGTACAGGCTCGTCAAGGCCTTGAACTACTATTCAAAATGTTGTGTGTAGTCTACTACTGCACTGTCTACCACTGTTATCGCCTCTTTGACAACGGTTGCCACTTCTCCTTTACTTCTGTTAGAGTTGAAGGTTGGGCCTTCAACTATAAATATGCAATATTTAGGTTTAGCTCTAGCTAAACCCTAGCCAACTCTGTGCGACTATCGCACACCCCCATAGCAAGCTTGCGAACGGGCACCTCGATCAGTTCTTTCTCAGGAATGGCCAACTCCAGGACTGTTCGGCATGCCTCCTCCACAACTTGAAGTATACGCTTGTTATAGTTATTTACCTCAGTCTCAGCGGCGATGGTAGAGTCTCGTTATAGGGCCATCTTCTCATTATTAATCTTCTGCTCGCTGATCACCTATAAGGTACGGTGTTTGCGGGCCCTCAGCACTGCGATCACTCCATCCTACAATAGGTGGACGCCTTGCCATGGAGCACTGCCAAGTTCAACCCCACTACCTTAAGGGCATTGACAGTGGGCCTATCAGCCTCATTCTCTGTGGTTAGTGCTCCATCTGGTAGAACTATCGCTCGGGAGACCATTGCCCACAGCATCTCAGTAGCTTCTGAGGTAATAATAGCGAGGCTAGTGGACACCGTGCTAGCCTGTGTTGTGCGGGTCTGCAACTCCTACAAACCCATCTAGATGGCCCCCAATAATAGTTGCTGCTATTGCTCGAACTGTTGTAGTGCCTCTGCGGTGACATCCCACACCGTGTCTCCAAGGTCATGCAAATCGCCCTTTGTGAGGGTGATTGGGTCCAGTGATGCCTTAGTGGCCTTGGATTTCTTCCTTCACCCCACTTTCTCTTGTTCCCTTGGACACTTGATGTAGTTCAATGTCGTCTATGGGTCTGCACCATGCTGCTCTGTTTGCTCATCTGTTTCTTCTTCTATTTCGAGTGAAGGTGACCTCGCGCCTTTTTCAGAGCCATGCTCTATTTCGCTCATCTACTTTTCCATTTGCTAGGCAACATCGCGCTACACCTGGGCCTTGTCAGCGGCCACATTATTCCTCTTCTCAACTAGTTGTGTCATCTTGAGGTTGGCCTCCTCCTTTTTTGCGCTGCATGGTAGACTTACTTGAGCCCACCTCTAAGTCTGAGGTAGTGCGCCACTCTGCACGCCAGTGATCAAGTAATGCATCAATTGCATTGTCTGTTGCCAAGTAAGGAAAGTCATACCATGTCTGCATAGGGTCCTTCCTTGCCCTAATCGATACCCGGTGAAAGTCTTCCTTGGACTCTGCATATCCCTGCAGTTTGTCAAACACAGTAGGCAACAATCACGGTTTGTAATTGATAGCCATGGGGATGTTAATTTCCATCAAGGTCCAGAAGATCTTTCTATCTTTGATGCATTGAGCATCCTTGGTCACCGACAATGAAGCATACTTCAATACTTCTTGCAAGTCCAGTGTGACTGAGGGGAATTGACTATCTTTCGATAGCTCCCAGGCTACTAGCACAATAGACAGCAAGAGCCATACATAGTGGAAGGTCTTGCTTAGCTCTTGTGCTTCGCCGCAATTGGCAAGGAACTCACCACAGACATAACACACCCAATGAAACTAGACTCCCTTAATGCATTGGGCTGCAAGAGCAATGACCGATGCTGACACTTCATCTATGCGACACTTCCTCATAACCTTTCCTAGCAAAATCTGCGTGGCCACCTTGACCGCAGGGTTGCAGATACACAAGATGGCATAGCCTTGTGGCTTCTTCATGAGCTTGAATTTCTCCTTCATGGCCTCTGTGGGGGCCTAATCGCGACCTTTTCCACCAAACATCATGGTCAGATTTTCCCCTGTGTAGGGGAGTTGTGTGATCTTATGTACCAATCTGTTAGTGATGTGTATCGGATCCTCCAGCTATAGACACCCATTGTGCACCAAGCATAACAGCTTATTGATGACCAAGACCTTAATGGGGATGTGATTGTAGTGTGGCACCCATAGCAGGTTGAGCAGACCTACCTTGTCTACTCCTTCGATCCACTTCCACAGTTCTGTTGTGCCTTGCAAAACAGCCCCCCATTTCATCTTTATTATTATTCACAAGACCATTAAAATATGAAATGGGTCCCTTTCAAAATAAAATTGATGTCAATAATCCTTACTTTATAGAAATCCGATAAAGCCAAGAAAAGCAATATCTCTTTAAAACATTGGAAATAAAGCAAATATGTATGCGTCAAGCAAACAAAAGGCTTCCCCCGACTCGATAAAGCTATCGGCGATATCGGCCATCGGCATTCCCTTGTGCATCATTATCGCGCCCATCGGCCAAAGCCCCGACCCGATAAGGCTATCGGCGATATCGGCAATCGGCCATTTTCTTGAGCACCATTATCATGCCTATTGATAAAGTCCCGACCCGATAAAGCCATCGGCGATATCGGTGATCGGCGGTTCCTTTCGCATATCAAGTATTGCTCATAGACAAGGTCCCGACCCGATAAAGCCATCGGCGATATCGGTGATCGACGGTTCCTTTCGCATATCAAGTATTGCTCATAGACATCTCTCCGACCCGATATCGGCAATCGGCGATCGGTGGTTTCTCTTGCCAAAACTTTAATGCGCATAACCCTTTCCCCGATCCAATATCGGCGATCGGCGATCGGCATTCTTTGAAACATTGTTAAAACTATCCTCGCGCCCCTCCCCGATCCGATAAGATAAGGCACAGTTCTCCAAGAAAATCCGTTAGAATGATTGGAAAGCTCAAGTTAATAACAATTAAGGCATAATCATTCCCGCTCGGCCGCCGGTACGCCCATTGCATGATTTACAAGATTTTTAGGCGAATATTGTACTAATAAGCATTTATAAGGTGGCAGGTCCTATACGGCCCCTTAATGAATCCATCCTTTCAAATCTGCCTATAGATCATATCCGCGCTGTTTTAATAAAGGCAAAGTATATTGACGTTCTTCTTTTTATCTTACTCTCAGTTGCGAGTGTTATTATTATCTAGTATTACGCCATTTTCACCCTTCTGTGCAGATTACAGATTTGTCAAGCAATTCAGGCATTATGGGAAAGAAGCAGAAGAAGGTTGCAGGCGAATTACCATCCACGCCACAACTTATAGTAAACAGTAAGAAGGGATTAATATCAGATACAACGTGCGCGGGACTCGCCAGAACTACCTGGCAAGGAACTTACGATTTGCTGGAAGCCGAGAAGCCTAAGCAGGTGGTAGAGGAAGCTACGGCGGATTCTACCAAGAAATCAGAATGCACTCTCAAGGACTTGGCCGACTCTTTCCTACATAGGATAGCGGCAAGAGAGAAAATGCTTCCATACACCGATGTAATCAAATGGGAAATTGAAGAAATTCCTATCAGGGACAGAACTTTCGTTGCAAAAGATGGAAGAATTTTTGGGTCCTTCAAGCCAGAGGACTTGAGGCAAATGTATCATTTGCCTATGCCAGAGAAGGTTTACAATAGCACATTCCTGGAGAAGTTCGCGAGTGAGAATGAAATTGAGTCTGAGCCTATCAAGGATTGGAGGCAGAATCCAGCTAAGCACAAGCATGAAGCCTTCGGTAAGTACTCAGTCGACTCCTTGTGTTCACCATATTTCTATGCCGCTATAATGATGTGTAGATTATGGGGTCTGCATGATTCCGCCATTTTTACTATCAAAATGGTTCCCCTCATGGAGGCAGCAATCAACAGTTGGATTATGGATTGGGCCACCATCCTTTCGGATAAGCTCGCCCTTGCCATCCAAGAATATAGGAATAAGACCAGAGTTAGTGAAAGAATAATCCCCCCATTCTATTACAATGCTTATATTTTGGATACCCTGTGTTTTAATTCCGAATTTCCCATTCTCGGTTGGAGGTGGACCGCATAGGACCCCTCCCCCATCCATATTTACCATCGTAAGATGTGGAAGTCGTCTCATAAAGCTTACTTGTACCATATCTGTAACGGTTTCATGATTCCTATCTATTACTCCATTTTTAATAAGTCCATTCCAAGGATTTCTTACTTAGCCTCTTTTGACCTGCCATCAGTAGGTAGCTGGTTTGGTGAAGAAAATTTTACTTATGTTAGAGTTTTTGGCAGTCAAGCCACCCCCCATGTCCTTCCATTATACGTTCCTGATAAATTGTTAGCCCGGGAAATTTCCTACCAACTTTCAGCAAATAGTACCACACAGACTCTTAGGGTAAAGCAAAAAAGGGGCTGGCCAACTTTTCCTCTCAGATGTGGGATTTTCACCCTGCATGATTTAAAACATGTAGAAAAAGAAGCCATGAAAATTCAAGCCCTACATCTTCCTATACTCCCAAACAGAGCATATGACCCCAAGAAATATGCATATGCCGCTCTTGAACATGCCAAGTTATCAACATTTGAGCACAAAGAGGATATTTTTGATGATATATTTACCTCAGCAGAATCAATTGGTCAGGCCCGAGAAATTGCTAGAACAAGGTATAAAGATGAAGGGTTATCTGAATTCAATAGGCTCAGGCAGCAGAGGTTGCAAACTCTGCCCCTGGATTTAATAATGCCGACCCAAGCGTCATCTTCAAGCGAGCCTGATAAGCAACGTCAGAAAGAACCCCCTGCTACAATGAAAACCAAAACTAATGAGCAGGAGGAACAATTGAAGAAAAACCAAGAGGATAAACTGAGACAAGAGCAGGCAGAGTGTTCAGCTAAAGAAAAAGAAGAACTCTTAAAATGAGAGCAAGCAGAACACTTAAAGAAAGAAGAGGAAGACAGACTAAGAAGGGAGCAGGCAAAGATCCAGCAGAAAGAACAGGAACGACAAGAGAAGGAGAAACAAGAACAACTACTCAAGGAGTTGCAATCCAAGAAAAATACCCCCGATACTAATAAGGGTACTGACACAGACCCCGAGCTGCAAAAGGAATGGCAGCATTTTAGTACCATTATCGGCGGAACTAAGGATTCACAGAATACAGAGACTCCTAGAAGCAGCGGCATACAGAATGAAGGCTCATCCCAGGTTTTGAGCACAACCATCGGCCCACCTAAAGTTATGAATGTAGAAATAATTCCAAAAGGTCCTAGTGAACAAATCACTCTCCTGGTAGAAGACATTCCTCCGCTGAACGTCTTCTACAGCCCGAAACATAAAGCCGTAGTAAAGAGATCAAGAAAAAGGCAGAGGATTGATCAACCTCCCCTCTTTCCTGAACAATCACTTTCGGGCAACGTAGTCTGGAGAGAGAAACTTGATCCCTCTGATGACCTGACCAAGTTGTCACAATATGCGGGAGCTTATTCAGTTGTCACTATTGACAAAGCCTCAGAGGTAGCAGTTCTCTTAAAGACAAAGGACCAGGAGATTTTGACTCTTCAAACGGAATTAGCAGATGTCAGACAAAAGGTAATGCAAGCTGAGCAACAATCAACAGGACACCAGCAAGAAACAGTGCGCATACGTGAGCAGCTATTAGAACAGCAGAAAATCCATAGCCAATTGGTGCAACAATGGCAGGAGGAGAAACAGTCAATCACCCAGGCAGCCATCCAAAGACAGAGCGAGTTGACAGAAGCATTGGAGCAGCTAAAGGTAGCAAATGAGCAATCTTTAAAAGCTAAAAATGAATATATTGCTCAAATTACAGCACAGTTGGAAGCCATCAAGGGAGATGCGCAAATACAAGAATTCAAAGAAGAGGCAATGATAATCAACAAAGCACTTGTATCCCAAGTTAAACTCTTGGCGCAATCCCTTTCTCAGGCGGAACCACTCTGTGAATTGGCTACGACTGTAAGTGACCAGGTAGAAAAGATTAGAGCAGAGTATAATCAAGCCAAAGAAGATATCTCAAACTATCTTGAATGGCAAGATTCAAAGTCAGGTAAGCAAGCCAATTTACCTCGGATATTGGAAGTCCATAAAATATTTGTTTACAGAATTGGCAGACACCAAATATTAAGGCAGAAAGGCAGCATTTCAAGATGTAAGCCATAACCGCCTAGTAATGGCCATCTAGTAAATGGATACTCTATATTTGGCCAATATTGCTCCCAATGCACGCCTTGGCAAAATTACTCCGGCATATTACATTGGAACAAACATGCTACCCTGATTTAAGAACAGGAACAAGGTTTAATTACCGCGGTTACTCTTTAGTGACATGGATGCATATTGGCGGTTTCTAATCAAGCCGCATGAACAAAGATCTGCTCTCAAATGCCTAACCGATGCCATGCAATACATGATCCCCGAGATCCAGGACTCCACCTATGTTGCCCAGCTCAGTTCCAGGCTCAACAAACCTCCTGAAGTTGAGCCAATGCTCGCTATCAATCAACTTAGGTACAAGGGAAAGCAGCCGACAGAGTGATTCATCGTCCAGCTCCTCTGATCGCCAACAAAAAAGGAACAAGAATTAATTGACATCAGCTTAGTTAGCTTTTCTGTTTTGATAGATATTTTAGATTAGCATAGTATTTATAGACCCTTTCACGCATTTAGAAAGGGTCGTAAAATTTTGTATAAGACTTAACAGACTG
>APFE031580078.1:119144-180722 GCA_000404065.3 Pinus taeda | reverse complement strand
CTAGTGTAACCCCCTATTATTATTAGTACAACCCCCTTATTATATTGATGTACCCATGTAGTGCCCATATTGTTACTATTGTGCCCCATAGAAGCCCACTATTGGTATTATTGTGCCCTTACATTATTATTGTTATGTAGGCTCTAATTATATAATGACCCCTTAGACTCCTATATATATAAAGGAGGTCTTTTCATTTGTATCATCCAAGAATCATTCATTTATGTAATGTAAAGGAGGTTGTCCCCTCGAAGAGGCTGAATTCTAAGGCGTTGATCTATCTTTTCTATCTTTTCTTGAGATGGTTTTATAACAGATTTCCTTTCAAATATCATCTTTTGCTTCTATAGGTTGATTATCCCATTCATGTCAATAGCCTAATCAATCCTAAGGAGCGCGGGGTAGGGGTTGTTGTCATCCAAAATTTCTATCACTTCAAAGTCATCCAATGCACTAATGTCTTCAATATCGATAGTTACTCCTTGCAGTCATCCCATGGGGATGATATTCTATTTATTTTCCATCCTTAACTGAATCGGAGACCATTGCAGTTTGGGTCTTCCCATCCACTCCCAAGTCTTCTTTGGTAAAATGTTCACGTCTAACCCCAGATCCAAAATAACTTGATCCATTTCATATTCTCCTATCTGCATGGTCAGACTCATCTCATGCCCTATCCTTGATTTACACTTACCAATCTTCCATACAACGTGTTGTTCACCCGGAGTGTTTTCGGTGCATTTATTTATAAGTTCCTGTAATCCTTTCATAGCCTTGCTATCGAGTAGCAGCTTCATGTAGGTCTCTAGAAAGGTCATAAGCATAGAAGGGTCCATTTCTTGATCAGGATTATCCCTACTTTCTGAGGTAGAGGCCTCAGTGAAGCTCTTCTTTGCTTCCATGAACATTTCATGTGCGCACTCCAAATCAAATTCACCCTCCTTCACTAGAGCTTTGTGAACCTATGTGTTGTCTTCGAGCTGTTTCCCATTATCATCGCTCATTGTAATTCCACTTCATAGCACTATATTCACATTTGTATCCTCTTCATGAGGCTTAGACCTTATCATCTACAGGTCCTGAGTCGGCTAAGGTGGTAGCACCCCTTTTTCATGTATCCTTGCTATCAGTGTCAGACAGTCCTCCGTCTCATGATCAAACTGAGTATAATATTTGCATGACGGATGCATTGGGTTAGTGCATTCAGTCGCATAGTTCCTTGGTCCTCTCCAATTATAGCTGATCAGTTGTCCCCGACCTTTGCTAGGTCCTCCTATGCCTCGGCCTTGTCCACGCCCTTGAAAGATTGTTTGCGCCATCCCAACACTCTAGTCAGGGGGTGCATTTCTACCTAAACTCTATAGGCGGGTGTTCTACGCATCATCAATTCATAACTTCTGTAGTAACTTCTGTAGTTGTGATCATCATGCCCTACCGACCTGCAAAAGTTGCAGAATAGTTATTGCGGTCTTTGTACAAAATTCTGCAGCAAATGACAGTTATTCATTGTATGTTTCCCTGCTACCTGACATATAACGCACCACAACGCAAGCCCTGCACTTGGTACTTCTTGGGCCTCCACCCTCAAAGGCGTCAGTCCTCATCTTGCAATATAGTTCGCAAAGATCAGGCAGTGGTCTTTGTCATGTTGACCTTACATTTCAAGCACCATATCTCTTCATGCACCTTTGGTCGAACTGTTCTATCATGCTTCAAACTTTGCATTTCAAGGAAAAGATTTTGCAACTGCACATGGATCTGCTAAACCCCCAGATTTGGGTCATGCATCAATGTTTCATGCAGTCTTATGGAAATCTCCAAGGCCTCTACCTGAGTGGTAATATTTTGTTGTGATAGTGAAACCCTTAGGTGAGGCAATAGTGAAGCCACAAACCATTCGTGGTGCTATCCATCTGTTAAGTTCATACTGGCTTCATGGATTTTACACTTCAATCTTTGATCCAATTCCCAAGGCATCTCACCTAGTTTCATCACGATTTCCTTGAACCCCACAATCAACTCTACCTCAGATTTAGGCCTATTGAACTCTTTATTCAGCACGGTTTGGATATCTGCCAACCCAGCGTTTGGGTTATCATTAGTGTACTTGATGTACCAAGTTAGCACACAATCCTGCAAAGCCCTAACCAATGTTGCCCTCTTCATGTGATCATCTGTGATGCGTTGAGCTTCCCATACAACTTTCATGATGAACCAAAACTAGTCCGGGTCCTCATTTCCCAAGCCCTTAAACAATGGTAGCTTCACTGCATTTTCCATGTTGAGCTACGATGGAGGTGGGAGTCATGGGAATCCTTGTCTTATTAACTGAAATGCACTTCGCAAAGAATCCTGTGCTACTCCCTCTTCATCACCCAATAGGGGTGAAATCAATGGGCTATACTCAAGACCTTTTCTCCCTTGTTTCCTGTAAGTCTTTCCACTTCGCGTAGCTTCAAACATCAAGGTAGCTGCATAACCCATTTTCCATACAATAACATCTTAATCTAAGTATTTAAAGACTTCAAGTAGTTACCTCATAGACCTTTGAAAAAGCGCTGCTCTGCCTTGCTATAACTAACTGAGGTATTGACTCTGAATTCAATCACGAATCCTCCTATGATGCGATCAAGCCAATGATCGACAACATGGGTGATCTTATCCTTAGAGGCTTCTAGTTTTTCTACTAACTCCAAGGTCCAGAAAATAGGACCGTCAAGTATCCACTTCCCTTGGCTATCTGCTAGCTTCATGATCCACTCGTATAACTCAACTAAAAAGGAACATAGAAAGATCTCGTGGATTTCTGCATAGAGGTACATGTCCAACCATTGTTCCTTTTTCAGCTGCAGATTTATGTTCTCATATGCTGCGAACTCTCTTCCTATCCAACCAGTCTTCGACCTCTTTCTTAGTTGGATTCGATTGATACAACATCACACATCTCTCATGCAGTTTTTGATCTCAGCAATGGAACCTTTTGTTGGCTTTGCGGGGTCTGGCCCAGGTTCAACATTAGTTTTCCAAACAAATCCCTACACTACTGGCCCTTTCGACATCAGCGCGCGGAGTGTGGACTAGAGTCTCACCCGAAGCAATATGGAGGGATGCTAGAACCAAGTTTCCGCACCCTAAGATGGTCATGATGTTAGTTTATACCCTCTATTCCTACTTTCGCACAAGTCACTAAGCTTTAGGGCTCTGTAAGTCTACCCCTTTAATCCGCACTTCAGTACCTCCATGAAGGAGTATGATTGACCTTCGCGCAGCCTTAATCCGCAATTCAAGTAATTTTGTGCTGCTATGACAACGTATCGTATAGGTTCCCCAGTTATCTTAAGTGTTTAACGTATCTTACTAAACAATCACTGTTAGCGCCACGTAAACTGGTATTCTTACTTGCGTTCAATTAACCAATATAATCACATATATTCACGCATCACATAAACATTGAAAATTAAACCGAAAACACAATATAACCAAATGCAGTAACAGGAAGTAAATACAAAAATTTTTCTGAATACTTCTTTTTATTGATATCTTTAGTTTAATACAGACTCTATTTGCCCTATGCACACAGCTGTAAGGCTCTGCGCACTCAACTGTAGACTTCCACCCTAGGCCTCTGCGCACTTAGCTGCAGAACCTCTACCTATGCTAAGATCCAAAACACTTAGACTTCTCTACCAGGACTCCAAAACTTGTCTACCCACTTCACTTCTTAGAGATTACTTACTTAGCTTCTTTATATACAATCCTATGGTCCGCAGACCATGGGTGGATCTTTACAGCCGACTTTACACTTTACAAAATAAGGGTAGACAACCCTTTATGACTCTTCACAACTTCATGCTCCACGACCACAAAATGTGGAGACTTTACAACTTTATTACAAAATTTGTCTCAAAACATGGGCTTTTAGCCCCAAAACTGTCCTTGGGGGAATCCATTCCCAACAATTTCTTCCTGCAGTTGGAGCAGAATATCACCATTGGTTATTCAATTTTATCATGTATTTTATTTTCATGCAAATCATCCAATTGTGGAATAGAAGAGAAAAGTACATCATTCTAAAATTTTCAAACAAAATACTAAAATCTACAATTGCGAGTTTTCCAAATTGTATCTCAGTAACAACATCAAAACTCTTCTTTGAATGTTTTCTCAAGGCCAATTTTTTTGATCTCAACAAGCCTTTGGCATATTTTTTCATCATGTAGATGAGCATATATGGGGGTTGGTTTTTACAAGACCCTAAAAATTAAAACCATCTATAAAAGATAAACAATATCTGTAGGCAACAAACAAAAAAATTCCAGAAAAAAAGGTTAAGAAGCAAACCAAATTTGGTAGGTCACTAAGGCCAATACCCTAAGTGCCTCCCTCGAAATGACACCAAAATTTTGGTTGTAATATATGATTTAGTAATGGACCAATATTTAATTTTACAATCTAGGGTTCGTGGACTTTGAGGTACAACACTGGAAATTCCAGAGAAACACTTTGGGAACCTGCAAAAAAAACACTAATTCATCTAAGAACTTCTCACACCTTTAGTTCATGTACTTGTCAATCCCTACTCTAATCCTAGAAAAGAATAGTTGAAAAACCATAACTATTGCAAACATAAATATTGTAGTTTATCAACAATTGTAAACAAACCTTAGCTCTTGGAAGTGAAGGAGAAAAACCGTAATTAAGAGGAAAACCCTAATTATTGGCAATTAGAAAGAAAACCCTAATTGACAATTGAAAGGAAAATACAAACCCTAGCTATTGATAAATATGGAAAACAAACCCTAATTATTAGAGAGTAAGGAGAAAACCCTAACTAGTGACAAATAAAGAGAAAACCCTAATTGTTTACAACTAAACATAAAACCCTAACTATCAACAACTTAGAGGCAAACCCTAATTAGTGACAATCAGAGAATAAATCCTAGCTACTAATTAACAAAAAACCTAATAATTTAGTTAAGAAAATGTAAATTTTGTGATAAATCAAAGATGAAGGGAATTGGAATCCATAAGAAATAACCAAGTTTATTATAATCCCACACTTGCTGCAAACTACTCTATGAAAGGATTAAACATGCAGAAAGGAAAAGGCTTCTAGATTGGTTATAGTCACATGTCAACCTAGATAAATATGTAATTAATATGTTAATAATGTGAAACTGACATCATAAGCATAAACCACATTTTTTCTATTCAAATCTAGAAATGTTCTATTCAAACCTACATACAGAATTCAAACTGTCATCAACAAATAAACATAATCAATTCCAGAAATGACTACTTCATGAGAAAAGAACAATCTCCAACCTTAAAAGAAGAAATTTGTTTTCATTGGTTTCAATATTTTTATTCTTTTCATGAATTAATCATGAACCCAACTTCTTTGTGAAGTGGGTGCTTATCAGAGATTTAAAACAATGAAAACTCAATATTTTATACAAAATGGACTATTAAGATATTAAATCTAGATCAAATATCAATCTAGAAATAATAATATTTCTGATAGAAAAAATTAACCAAGAAGATCATTGTCATAATAGTGTATGGTCATCAAATTTTCTTTGCAAATGGTAAAATTAATTTTTTATTTAGATATGATAGAAAGGATACTCCATCAAACATTATGATATGTACAATCCTTCAAGCATAAAAATAGTTTTATATTCGAGTTAAAAAAGTGATTTCTTTAAAATCTTCTACATTGTTTGGATATGATTTAGAATATTAGATTGCTGTACTAAGATCATCCTCGAATTATAAACAAAATGATTTCATAGTGCTTAAGGATTCATGAATTTTTGCAAGTGAAATGAAGAGTTTTTATGTTAATTTTATGAGCAATTTAACATAAATAAGAAACTGAACAACAGCATGAACATATACAGAACATCATCAAAAAAACATTAAAACAAACACATGATAAATGAGTTCACCCCTCTTGGCTTGCGTCTCCTTGCTCCAACTTCCAATGGCTTGGGCCTTCCTATTATGCTCAAAAGTGTAAAAAATTGTGTTTCCAATGCTCAAATGCTTTTGAAACCTACTCCAATGAGTCAAGAATGTCTAAAAGTGGCACCCTAGCCTCGTTTTGCTCCTCATTTGACCAAAACTACCTTAGTTATGACATATGTCAGTCTTTCCACAATTTCCTCCTCCAAATCTAGCTAACTTCCAGTTAACTTCATTATTTGGAGCTAATTCTAGTAGTGTTGCTAAAATTGGCAGTCCTGCCAGCTTCCCCGCCTATCTCATAGTTAAGGTCGAGTAGTCACATAGTGGTTAGGTCAAGCGGTTAAGGCAATGGTTCCAGTAGCTCCATCACAAATCACAATCGGTGAGAATCAACGGTTTTATGGTATGTGCATGTCACAGGGTGATGTGCGATTGTGATATGGTAGACCCGACGGTACTATTAATTGTAACCCCTAGTTCCATTGCATCTGGGATCCTTTTGCAAATTTTAATTGGCGGAGAACCGGTAGGTAGCATAATATGGGACTCTACCTTCTGTGGTGTGCGATTGTGATGTGCAATTGTGATTATCACGTCGCAACCTAGGTACATTGGGGGCGATTTCTACAATTCCTTCGCTGTTGTGAAATGCGATTGTAATTATCGCATTGCAACCTTGATATTTCTTGGGGTCGACTCTTTAACATGACCCACTTGCGATATGCGATTTGTGAAATGCGGGCACCAATGGCAGCCTGCCACTTGTTGCTTCCTCATTTGATTAAGGACCTTGCCACATCATCTATTCGTGCCATTTGTCCAATTCAAACCTAAACTTTAACTTGGTCTAACATCTTCATACGAGCTCGTATTCGGGTGAAATTCACACCGTTGGAATTAGAATGGTAAGTTCCTCAATCTGAATCTAAGTTTATCAACATTCAGACACTTTGAGTTTTGAGACTAATGTTGAGCACCTCATCACTCCTCCACATTGGAAGCCTTTTGGACCCCAAAATGATCACTTTCAATTGTCTAGTAGGTGAGGGTATAGTTCCCTCACCTTTCCAACCTCTATCCATTTTTCTTTTAAAGGATTTGTATCCTTGAGCCCCACTCAAAGATAATTAATACTTCCCCTTTTTGATGTCCTTTTTCTTTTGTCAAGTATAGTGTCTTGTTGAATTTGATTAAGGAATTTTGGAGAAAAGTATTCAATATATGGAATTTGAATATTTTCTCCTTGATCTTCAATCAAAGTGTGCTCATACAACCTTATATTCTCAACATTAACAACAACATAAATTTACATATATGGAACTTGAAGGCATTGTTACCAATCTTTTCCAAAATTCTGAATCTACCATATCTAATTGTTTTTAGCTTTTTAACTTCTCCTTGGAGCCTCTCTTTGTTAATGTGAAGCTAAACTTCATCACCAACTTAAAACTTGTGATCTTGGCGATGCTTGTCGTGCGTTTCTTTTTACTTGCCTTTGCATTTCTCAAGCTGTTCTTGAACCTTTTGGTGTACTAATTGGATTTGTTCAATGAAATTTCTTGCTTTGCCTATGTCTCTATGACCTTCAATAGAAACATCTTTGCCAAAAACAAAATCCAAAGGAGATTTAGGCAAGTATCCCAAGCATGCCTCAAATGGTGAATTTTGAGTTAAAGAGTGCTTGGCTTGGTTGCAAGCATGTTGAATATAGTGAAAATGTTCATCCCACAACTCAGGATGCTTTCTACAATACGCACGAAGAAGATGTATCAGTGTTTTGTTCACCACTTATGTTTAACCATTTGTTTATGGATGAAAGGCTATACTCTTTTTCAATTTGGTGTTCATGAATCCCCACAAGCTTGACCAAAAATTCCCAACAAAGTGAGAATATCAATCACTAACAATAGAAGTGCGAAATCGAAAATGCACCCAAACATTCTGAAAGAATAACTGAGCAATTTGTTCAGCTGTAACTTGATTTTTACATGGCATCAAAATACACATTTTTTTGAACCTATCCACAACTACATACAAATAATAATGACCTCTTTTTGACAATGGAAGACCTACTACGAAATCTGTAGAAACACTCTCCCATGATCGAGTAGGGACCAAAAGTGGTATATATAATCTTAACATCCAATTGCTAGGCTTACTAATTGAACATAATGAACATCCGTTAATAAAATGAGACACACTTTCAAGCATATGAGGGCAACAGTAATACCTTCATAGATGTGTCACCGTCTTACTTACACCAAAATGATTAGCAATAAGAGAAGTATGTGCCTCTCTTACGATGTTAACTCTTTCTCCATGTGGAATAAAAATCTTAACAATATGATACAACAAGTTATCATACAAATGATAATCCAATTACTCTACTTGGTTACCTTGACTCAAGCTTGCATAAACATCTTGAAAGTCATTATCTGATGCATATTTCTCAATATAACTTTTATGTAAGACAAAATTATGCCTGAGTAAAGTATTTGCACTCATAATAGGCCTAGAAAGCATATCAACTTTAGTGTAGATACCTTTCCTATACCTAATTACCAAGTGGAATTGTTGAAGAAAACCATCCACCGGAAGTTCCTTGATTGCTGCAACTTTGATTGTGATTGCAGGTATTGTAATGGTTGATGATCAGTGTGAATGACTATTTCCTTACCTATCAAGTTGTGTTTCCATTTTTTCACACTTTTCATCAATTCATACAATTCCTTGTCATATGTAGGATAGTTAATCACTGCACCATTAAAAGTTTCTAAATGAAAATAGATAGGCTTACCATTTTGCATGAGGACTACACCCATAGTGTTGTCACTAGCATATGTCTGAATCTCAAATGACTGTCTAAAGTCTAGAAGTGCAAGTACTGGAACTGTACTAATCTTTTCCTTCAATGCATCACGGCCTTTTTTGTTTTCCTCCCCACCGATAAACCTTTTTCACGCTTCTCAACACATGCAAAGGAGCTTCTATAAGAGAGAAACTAGCAATAAATTTCCTCCAATATTGGGCTTCTCCCAAAAAGCTTCTTACCTCCGTAACTGTCTTTGGCCTTGGCCAATTCAAAATGATATAAACCTTGGAGGGATCTATTTTCAGCTCACCTCCTCCAACAATATGACCCAAGTAAACTAAAGAAGTTTTTCCAAACTCACACTTTCACATATTAGGATACAATTGTTCTTTTTTTAGGACATCAAGTAGTTTTCTTACATGCATGACATGTTCATCATTAGATTTAATAAAAATTAAGATGCCATCTAAGTATACTATGAAAAAATCATGAAGAAATGGCCTCAATACATCATTCATCACACACATGAATGTAGCGGGAGCATTACGTAAACCAAACAACATAAGTAGCCATTCAAAGAAACCCTATCCTTTTTTTAATGTTGTCTTCCAAATGTCTCCTTGATCTATCCTAATTCGATGGTAGCCACTTCGTAAGTCCAACTTAGTAAAATACTTATCATCTTTTAACTGATCTAGTAAATCATCTACTCTGGGTACTGGGTAATGGTTCTTTTCCATAATTTTGTTCAATGAATGAAACTCCACACACATGTGCCATGTTCCATCCTTCTTTGGCACCAAGACAATAGGTGAACCACATGACGAGGAAGATAGTCTAATGATCCCTTGGTTCAAAAACTCTTCAATTTTATTCTTAATTTTTGCACTTTACATAACTGACATCTTGAACATGCAAATGTTAGGAAGAGGCAATCTTGTTGCAACTGTATCTCATGTTGGATTCCTCTCTTGGGAGGTAATCCCTTTTGTTCTGGAAACATCTTGTCATATTGGTTAACTATGTTAACCAATTCAGATTTCAAATGTTAATCACAACCTTTAAAAGCTTCATTATCAACACCATTCTTGGTTTTGATCATTAGAAGCACAAAATTCTTGCTCAAATTCACTAGTCTTTTCATCTGCCCTGCATTAACAAGCGAAAGATTTATGTTCTTGCTATGAGCTCTCACAATATATTCTACTCAACCTTTGAATAAATGATATTTTTTTTCATGTCTATGGAAGATATATTTTCTATCATGAAGGTACGGGTTGCCCAAAATTGTGCCACATATATCTAATGGCACAACATCAAGCTCCACTTCATCTATGAAATTTGCAGTAATAGCGAATTTTAGTTTACACTTTCTAGTAACCTACAATTGCGCATTGTCACACACCCATCCAAGTGTATACAGTTTATGATGTGGAATGGTTTCCATGTTTAAACTTTCGATAATGTTTTTAGAGATAAGATCGGCTTGAGAGCCACTATCGAAAAGTGTATCAATCTTGTTGTGTTTTGATATCACCCTTTTGTGAAAAGGTTCTATTATCCTCTTTTCGGTTGAAATTTCATTTTGTGTTTGAAGAACTAGCACTAATAATGGATTCTTTTCCTTTTAACCCCATGGTTATGATTTTAGTTTCATCACCCGAATCAGATCCCATATCTCGTTGAGTGGTTGTAATTGCCTTTTATTTTCCCTTGATGTTGTTCCTCTTTGGTCTCATTTCAGGATGAAGCTTCCAACAATGAGCTTCATCATGACCCTCTTTGGAACAATGTTTCCATATAACTTTCTCTCCTTATTTTTTGATAGATGCATTTTTATTTTCCCTCCCTTTGAAATCATTTTCCTTTCCTTTACTCTTAAATGGATTTTTACTACCTTCTTCTGGAATGTTTTTCCCTCTTGGCTCAAGATGAGTGGCTTGCACACACACATCATCTAGATTATTGGGATTAAGCATTAAGATAGTATACCTAAGGTAACTATGTAAACCCTCTATGTACTTCAGCAATGTGTCCTATGATTGCAAATCTACACCTAAAATCAAAGACCTTTTTCTGAATTCTTGGGTGTAATCTTACACATTTTGACCTTTAAGTTGTCTAATATTTTTCCAATTAATGATAGATTTCTAGATATAAGCTAAAGGGTATAATTGTCTTTCTATTGTAGAAATGAAATCATTCTAAGAAATTGAGATCTTACCATGTTTTTTAATCTCCTCTTGGGTCTTTGATTCCCACCATACTATTGCTACTCCCTTAATTCTCAAGGAAGCTAACTGAATCTTCATGTCATCTTCTTGAATGTTTTGAATCCTACAATAAACCTCCAACTGACGAATCCAATTATTAATCTTCTCTACATTCACTTCACCATTATACATGGGCAACTCAAATTTAACATTAAGTTTTAAAAAAGGTGATTTACCAGTTCCTTTTGAAGAATGATGATGAGTATGAGTAAGGTTTGTGTTAGTGGAAGAGGGTGAATATTCTTATGAAGAAGAAGATGAAGAATATTGTGGAGAGGTTGGAAGTTTGTCTACATTTCCATTACCTCCACCTAAGGAGACTTCTCCTTTGGGAGTTTTGGAACTTTCCCCTTGCAACCTCGTATTCCTCTCTTCATAGAGGACCTTCACCATCTATGTCATATCAAAGAAAGCCAAACTGGAGGTCATCTTTTGTCATGTTTGTAAGTTCTTCTTCATGAGATATGATGTTTGGAGTGTCAACTGCAATGTGAGGCTGAACTGGCATTGGATATTGTGGAAATCTTTCTCTCGTTCCACTTGAACCAACTTCTGGGCTTCCAACTAGCTTTCCTTCGCCTCTTTTGAATTTTAACCTTGTAAGCATGACACAAACTTGCAAACAATTAAATCCTTATTTCAAAAAGAAAACCTAGGGTTCTAATATGAAAATGATATAATTTAGAATATTAGATTATTGTGATAAGATCCTCCTCAGATTATAAAAAAATTGCTTTCATTGTGCTTAAGGATTCATGAATTTTTTGCAAGTCAAATGAAGATTTTTTTATGTTAATTTTATGAGCAATTTAGCATAAATAAGAAACTAAACAACAACATAAACATGTAGAAAACATCATCAAAAATACATTAAAACAAGAACATGATAAAGGATTTCACCCCTCCTAGGCTACGTCTCCTTGGTCCAGTTTCTAATGGCTTGTGTGTCTCTATTATGCTAGAAAGTGTAACAATTTGTGGTTACAATGCTCAAATTCTTTTGAAACCTACTCCAATGAGTCCAGAATGTCAAAAAAGGGCATTCTAGCATCTTTTTTCTCCTAATTTGGTCGAAAGCTACCTTACTTAGGACTCCTGTCAGTCCTTCCACAATTTCCTCCTCCAAATTTGGCTAACTGCCAATTAAATTCATTATTTGAATCTAATTCTGCAATTCTGCCGAAATTGGCAGTCTTGCTAACTTCCCTGCCTATCTCGCAGTTAAGGCCGACTGGTCACATGGTGGTTAGGTCCAGCAGTGAAGGTGACGGTTCCAACAACTCCATCGCAAATCACAATCGGCGAGAAGTGGTGGTATTATGTTCTATGCATGTAGCAGGGTGATGTGCGATTGTGATATGGTGACCCAAGGGTACTATTAATTGTAACCCTTAGCCAGATTGCATTCGGGATCCTTTCACAAATCATAATCGATGGATAATCAGCAAGTAACATAATGTAGGAATCTTCTATTTTTGTTATGCAATTGCAATCTACAATTGTGATTATCACATCGCAAACCAGGTACATTGGGGGTCAATTTCTGTAATGCCTTCCCTGTTGCGAAGTGCGATTGTGATTTATCACATCGCAACCTTGACCTTGCTTGGGGTTGATTATTTAACATGACCCACCTGCCATGTGAGGTTTTTGAAATGTGGTGGCCAATGGCAGCCTACCACTTGGCACTTCCCCATTCGTTGAAGGACATTCCCACATCATTTTTTCTTGCCATTTGTCCAAGTCAAGCCTAAACTTTGACTTGCTCTAACTTCTTCATATGAGCTTGGATTCAAGTGTTGTTTGCGTCGTTGGAATCATAATGACGAGCTCTTCAATCTGAAGCTAATTTTGTCAATATTGTGACACTTTCAGTTTTGAGCCTATTTTTGAGTACTAGATCAGTTCTATTCTCACGTGTGCAAGGTCCATCCAACAAATTCAAATAGCACATTGAGGTCACAAGACACGGCTTCTGTTAGGTCCCTATAATACTAGTGATTCCCCTATTACTATTGTCATTATAACCCTTATTCTGATTGCTATGCCCCTATTTTCCCCATATTGTTATCATTGTGCCCCATAGAAGCCCACTATTGTTATTGTTGTGCCCTTATATTATTATTGTTATGTTAGCTTTGATTATATTGTGACCCCTTAGACTCCTATATATAGAAAAGAGGTTTTGTCATTTTTATCATCCAAGAATTATTCATTTGCGTAATGTAAAGGAGGTTTCCCCCTCAAAGAGGTTGATTTTGAAGTCGTTGATCTATCTTTTCTATATTTTTGTGAGCTGGTTTCATAACATTTGGTAAAAGAGATTTGGTTTCTAGGGTTTCACTGCTCCAAAATAGGTCATCATGGAATTTTCACTATAATATTTTTTTGGCAATGTTTCAGAAGCTAAAAAAAAACCGCCATTTGAGCTGAAATCTCAATGATCCTCAGGTCCAATTTTTAGATCTTATCTCGCTATATTTTAAGAGATATGCACCAAGGAAGTAAGGGTTTTTGTGGGCTCCTGAATTACATCCCAAACATGTGACATTGGGAAAATCGTCATAACCATCTCTCTGAGTATCAGATTGAAATTTCATAGGAAGTTACAAAAAGAGGACAAACTGTAGTTTTTTTTGCATTGTTTTCAAGTCTAAAGGTTGAAACGTTGATACGTGGCACTTTGTACAAGTTCACTCTACTAAAAAAGTGTATAATCAAGTCATCATGGGAGATTGAGAACAACACTTTGTTGGAGAACCCAATTTCTTTCAGACTGGTGGCGTTGCAAAGAGGACTTAGAGGGCTACCACAATTCGTAATTTCAAACCTTGGAGATCCGAAATTATAAAGATCCATCAAATTCAATATCAAGATCCTACAAAGTGAAAAAATGTGTGTTGTTTTTTAAAATTTTGCATAAGTTTGGTTTGAAAAATTAGTTTGAAGGAATTCAAAGGGAATAGTGAAGAATAATTATCATTAATTTATTCCCTGAAGAAATAAAATGGAAACACCTAGTAAGAAACATGAAATCTCTAGCATGACTCATGAAGAAGAGGAAGAAATGCAACATGATATATCAAAATTACAAGACCAAGGGCAACAAATTTCACTCTCACAAAAAGTAACAGAAGCTAATATGGATGGTTTAAGGAAAGGCGTGGAAGATAAGATGGATGGTTTAAAGAAAGGCTTGGAATCTAATATGGATGGTATGACAGACAACATTGAAGATTGGAAGAAGGACATGGAGGGTTCGAAGGAAGGTTTAACAAAGTTGCTACAAGAAAGGCTTTCTAATGGCAAAAAGGTAGTAGAGAAAGCTCAGAATGGGAACAAAATAAATGTTAATCATGATTCAAAGAATGACAACATTGAAGATTTGAAGAAATATGTGGAAGGTTTGAAGGAAGGTTTGACAAAGTTCTTACAAGAAAGGCTTCCTAATGGTGAAAAGGTAGTAGAGAAAACTGATGATGAGAACAAAATAAATGTTAATCATGATTTCATAGACTCTAATGTTGGAATAAAGACCTGCCACATTCCAAAGATCGACATGAGGAAGTTTGATGGAAAGGATCCCGTAACATGGATACTACAGATGGAACAATATTTCGATATCCATAATGTGAAAAACACACAAAAGGTATGCATTGCAACTTTAAATTTGAAATCCAATCAGTTTGTATGGTATCAATGGCTTTGCTCCCATAAACAAGTTGTCACTTGGTCAATTTTTATAGATGAAATGATAACACATTATGAGGATACAAAGATCAACACATTCTTTAGCTAATTGATAATCTCCAATAAAAGGTTCCAATGGTGGAGCATATTGAGGACTTCCCAAAATTGAATATAAGGCTAAAATATATCCCAAAGGAGCATAGGATTGATGTGTTGATAGGCACTTTAAAGGATAGCATCAAATATGAGGTTCATGTTTGGGAACCTGATTCATTGGAGAAGGAATTCAGGTTGGAAAGAAAAATTGAAAGCAAAATTATGGCAACAAAGAAGCCTATCAATCAAAACTATAAATATGGAAGTGTTGTTGCCTCTAGCCTTCCACAACCTACAAGGTTGACACCACAAAAATTGGAAGAAAAAATAGCAAACGGGATTTGTTACAGTTGTGATAGAAAATACACTAAAGGTCATAAATGTGCTGAGAAGAAATTATTTTACATAGATTATGAAGAGGAAGAATAAAAGGAACAAGAAACATCAAAAGAAGAGGATACACACCATGAACAAACACTAGAGAAAGAATAAATAAATCTAACCATATCTTGTAATGCATTTTCCGGAATAATCGCTCCTCAAACTATCAAGATAGAAGGACATATCAAGGAAAAAAAGGTAATAGTGTTGATTGATTTAGGCAGTACCCATAATTTTATTCATTGTAACATAGCGAAGGAATTGAATTACTTCCTATATCCAACACCAGAGTGTCAAGTGATGGTTGCAAGTGGAGGAACCATAAATTGCTCCAGTAAGTTCCATAATATCGTGTTATCCATGGGAGAATATGTATTGAATATTCGAATGCTTTCCATTCCAATTGGTGGGGTTGATGTTGTATTAGGAGTCCAATGGCTGCAATCCTTGGGTATAATATCTTTTAATTTTCAAGAACTTTTCATGAATTTTTTTTGGGAGGGAAGGGAAGTTGAATTAAGGGGTATCACAAGGAAACCAGGAAAGGTAATCATATCTAATGGAATGACAAATATTCTAAAGAAAGAACAATGAGGTGTAACTTCCCAGTTATGTACATTAGAAGTTCCCACATCAAAATCATCTATTTCTCCAGATCTCCAAAAGGTCCTGGACAATCATTCCAAGGTATTTGAGACTCCCAAAGGCCTCCCACCTATCTGTGATCATGATCATGCTATTCATTTGATTCCAAGAAGTGTTCCTCCAAACATCAGGCATTACAGATATCCCTATGCCCAAAAGAGTGAAATTGAACTTATGGTTGCAGAAATGCTAGAGGTTGGTATCATTCAACCTAGTCAAAGTTCTTTCTCTACCATAGTACTATTGGTGCACATGAAGGATGGATCATGGTGCATGTGTCTGGATTATAGGGAGCTCAACAAGCTCACTATTAAATATAAATTTCCCATTCCTGTCATTGATGAATTATTGGATGAATTGCATGGATCAATTTACTTCACTAGGCTGGATCTTCCTTCAGAGTATCATCAAATCAGAATGAAGTCGGAAGACATTCCAAAAAAAACATTTAGAACTCATGAGGGTCACTATGAATTTTTTGTCACACCTTTTTGCCTTACCAGTGCACCTTCTACATTTCAAGGTTTGATGAATTCCATTTTCAAACCCCTCCTTAGAAAATTTGTGCTAGTATTTTTTGATGATATACTAATCTAGAGCAAGTCTTGGAAGGATCAGGTTCACCATGTTGACAAGGTGCTCAAACTATTTGAGGAGAAACAATTATATGAAAAAAGCTCCAAATGTTTTCTTGGAGTACAAGAGGTGGAATATCTAGGTCATATTGTATCTGATGAAGGAGTTAAGGTAGACCCTAGCAAAATTAAAGTCATTAAGGAATGGAAAATCCCCACATCCCTAAAGTATATGTGAGGATTTCTCGGGTTGATAGGGTATTATCACAAGTTTTTTAAGAATTATGGGAGAATAGAAGTAACTCTAACAACATTATTGAAGAAAGATGCATTTTCATGGATTTCATAAGCACCAAAGGCCTTTGCACATCCTAAAGAGGCAATGTGCCAAGCACCAGTCTTAGCTATGCCGGACTTCACAAAAACCTTTTTTATGGAATGTGATGCATCAAGAAATGGAATTGGTGTTGTTTAAATGCAAGAATAAAGACCCATTACTTTCAAAAGTTATCCAATCAAAGGAAAGTATTTACAAAAAGCTATTAATGAGAAGGAAATGTTGGCAATACTACGTGCACTTAAGAAATGGCGACCCTACATAATGGGAAGACACTTTAAGGTAAAAATGGATATTCAAAGCCTTAAATGCTTTTTATAACGAATATTATCTTTATAAGAGTAGCAAAAATGGCTCACAAAGATGTTGGGTTATGAATTTGAAATAATCTACAAAAAAGGGAAGCAAAATGTTGAGGCAGATGCACTATCAAGAAAGGATGAGGATATGGAAGCATTGCTTTGCACCATTTCTATTATCCAGCAAGATTAGATAAATGGAGCAAGGGATGAATGGAAGAGGGACAAAGAAGTTTGGGCACTCATTCCTAAGATACAAAAAGATCCTAGTACATCTAATACATTTAGTTGGAGAAATGATTCGTTATGGTACAAAGATCACTTATACCTAGGTAACAATTCCCAAATCAAACAAAAGATTCTTATGGAATTGCACGCTTCTCCCTTAGGAGGGCACTCAGGATTTTTAAAAACTTACCACATGGTTAAGAACAGATTTTTTTGGGATGGCCTTAAATCAAATATTCAAATGTTTTTGGCGGAATGTTTGGTTTCCCAAAAAAATAAAGTTAAAACAATTAAGACCCCCGATCTATTACAACCTTTATCCATTCCAAGCTAACGTTGGGAGGAGGTTTCAATGGATTTTATCATAAGTTTACCCAAGTCTGAAGGAAAGAGTGTCATCATGGTGGTAGTTGACAGACTTACCAAGTATGCACACTTTTGTGCATTATCTCACCCATTTAAGGGCAGTACAATTTCTACTGCATTTATGGAAACAATTCAAAAGCTACATGGAAACCCAAAGATTATTGTAAGCAACAGAGATCCCATTTTCACTAGAAATTTTTGGACATAATTATTTTGTTGTATTGGTACTTAGTCAGTTCATAGCTCATCTTATCATCCTCAATCTGATGGGAAATAGAGATAGTAAATAAATGTTTGGAAGGATATCTTCATTTCTTTGTCTCTGATAAACAGACACAATGGGTCAAATGGTTGCCTCTGGCTCAATGGTGGTATAACACTTCCTTCCATACTGTAGCAAAAATGACCCATTTAAGACACTTTATGGATATCATCCAGCATCCTTCACATCATATTTAAGAGAAAATTCTAAGGTTCAAGCAGTGGAAGATCACATCGAGCATCAACAACAAGTTCTCTAACTCTTAAAGGATAACCTCACTTTGGTGTAGAATAGAAAGAAATAATAGGCAGATCAACATCGCAGTGAAAGAAATTTTGATGTAGGTGACTGGGTACTCCTACGACGACAACCATATAAACAAATGTCCCTTAAGAAAGGTAAGGAGAATAATAAATTATCACCAAAGTATTATGGTCCATACAAAGTGTTGTAAGAGATTGGTACTGGCATACAAATTGAAGCTTCTTGCAGCCTACCGAGTGCACCTAGTTTTCCATGTTTCATGCTTAAAGAAGGTTACAGGTGACATGATCACAGTTCAAACAATATTGCTAGAACTTGACAAGGAAGGAAAAATCATATTGGAACATGAAGAATTTACAGAACTCAACAGCTAAGAAATTGATCAATTTTGAGGTATCTCATCAAGTGTAAGAACTTACCGGCTAAAGATTCCACATGGGAGGATGAGAATTTTATACAGAAGCATCCAAAACTACTCAAGCGTTGAGGATAACACTTTTTTTAAGGGGAGGGGCATGTTTGGTCCCTATAATACTGGTGATTCCCACATTACTATTGTTATTGTAACCCTTATTTTTATTATTCTACCCCTATTGTTCCCATATTGCTATCAGTGTGCCCCATAAAAGCTCACTATTTTTATTGTTGTGCCCTTATATTATTATTGTTATCTCTGGTTTGACTATATTGTGACCCCTTAGACTCTTATGTATAGAAATGAGGTTTTGTTATTTTTATCATCCAAGAATTATTCATTTGTGTAATGTAAAGGAAGTTTCCCCCTTGAAGAGGCTGATTTTGAAGTCGTTGATCTATCGTTTCTATCTTTTTGTGAGTTGGTTTAATAACAACTTCCAAATAGTATCTATATAAGTTTTATTTCAAAGTTTTATTCCTTTGTGTATCGTTCCTCTTAGAAAAAGAGATGCAAGTAGGTAAATATGCACAAATGCTAAAGAAACAAATTTAATGTGCTTTGTTCATGCACAAACATGAGTAGATAACATTTCAAGGATCAAAACCATGCATAATGATAGAAAATGTAGCCCTTTCCCTATTACAATGTGCCCACATCAAACATTCAATGGTTCAAAGCACTAATTCAACATGATAACATTCACTATTTCTTATATCCATTTATGTACGTAAAAGAAAAATAAAGGGTGATATTGAGAAAACAAAGCTTCTAGTTCTTTTTATTGTCAATACACCTTAATTATATAGATTCAAGAAAAATATCTAGAATTAGTACATCACACAACAAAATATCAATCAACAGATCTAAAACCAGCTAAATGAATGCACAAGAAGGAGGGAAAAGACATGGCTTGGTGGGCCCAACTAACTAGCTTGTGCCTCCTATAAAAGAATTCAAATTGTAGAGAAGGAATTAAACATAGTATTATAACCCTATTTTCCACTTTATCATAGTAAGAGAGACCCAAGTTCAACTTACCTCAATTTCTAGCCAAAATGCATACCCTTTCACCTCTTCTTTTACTTATGTGGGATTTATTCCATGTTAGAAGGGTGAAATTACATAATTGAGCAATTTCTTATAATTATTTTGCCAAAATATGATAATTATGAGATAATAATTTTTTCATAATTGAGATAATTGAGAAAATGCTCATAATTGTGAAAAATGTTTCTAGAGTTTTACATTCCCAAGGAGATCAACTTGACCCACATTTGTGTGAATTTTCTAAGGGTCCATTATTGTACAATTTTCCTAAATTCTCAAGCCCCTAGGTGACTAAATACATTCTCCCTAAGGATATAATGAGCCTATAAAATCTCTCCAAGAATAAAGGGGTAGCGGAGAGTATCCATATAGCATGAGAGTTATACTATAATGGGAGGAGGAGACCATGCTATAGTCTTCAGGAAATTATCTAACTTGTGAAGGTATATTTGTATCAATTTATTTATGGTCAATAAAAATTAATTTTCCCTTTCCCATAGATTTGAGTTTATAATCAATTATGAATCTGTTATTCACATCTAATTTATTTGTTTAAGTTGGAAGTCTTATACAAAAGATTATTCATTTCATTTTCTGGTGGTGCTTATGTGCTGGTCAAGATATGGGGTAGAGGAAGAGATCTCTTGGTTGGAGCAAGGGCATTATGCTTTAGACTCAAGATTTGTCATCGATCTGTGAAGGATTTAGGTTCTAACTCAAACCCTTAGTTTAGGTATTTCATGCATAATCAGATGTTTGATCATATGGTTATGGATTCATCTCTTTGTTTGAGTTTGGTCATATTCTGTTGTCTGGTAGCCCCTCTAGGTCCATAATATTATGAAGTAATAGCTCCTTGTGGATGTGTGAAATTTTCATAGTAGAATTGGTGCCTTTAGTGAGTCTTGAATCGAACAAGGGGGAATATCCATGTTCCTCCTTGGAATTTCCACGCATGGACCGATTAAAGTCTTGGGTTTCTAATGTTGGACTTGCCAATGAATTATCCAACTCATATCATCCTGTTGACAAGTGCCTTGTACCCACTTTATACCTTGATAGTCCTTGTCAAGGAGATCCACTAGCTCATGATACAACTCACTTTGTATGCCATTGCATCTTTCTTGATAACACTATGGTTCTAGGTGTTCCTTTGCATCATCAACCTTTAGGAATCAGATAGTTCAAATTTCTATCACCTGGCTTCTTCATGCTACATCATATGGTACCTCGACTGCTCCATGAGTTCATGTATGGAAATGCTTGGCATGTGCCTGATAGTGGGCACACTTTGACGTGACCTATTAGACTAAGTTATGCCTGTAGATATTGTACATAAGAGCATGTGTGATAATTTTCTATATTTTTTTGTTTGTTGTATGATTCAATCTCTTTTCTAGTACACATCATATATTCCAAGAAAAAAATTATAAAATTCAAAAAATAAAATACATATGGTCTTATTTTTCCTCATCCATGTTTCATTTCTTTCATTATGTGATTCAATCATGAGTCTAGTCTTTCTTGATGGTTTTTACAAGATAGGGTGGAACTTTTATTGTGACCTCCATTAAACCTTAGGTGCTTTTATCTTGATCATCGTGGGTATACAAGTAAATAGAGAAATTCCATCATGGGTCGAGTATGATGCAATAGATGATCATTGTTATTTTAAGTCTTATGTGGGTGATGATTCTCAAATTAGGGTTTTAGATCTATTTCCTTAAGGGGAAGCTCAAGGCATTTTCCAATCAATGTCTTAGGGAGGATCTGAGCTTCATATATGAATTATTACACTACATAATGGTCATGTTTCAGGAACTTCGGGGCATGTCACAAGGAAGTGTAGGAGGTGTGACAAAATATTGTGTAACAACCCTAGTCTGGCAACATGTTTCTATGTTATTTTCCATGCAATATTGATTTTATTTACTTTCAGAATCCCTCCTTCTGACCTACAATGACTTAGAATATGGATCTCATGTCCTCTTGTTTTTCATATTTTTGGCCTTACCCTAGGAGGATTTCACACTTTATAAATTATGATCGCCACATTCTATCAGCCTAATTCTACATGATGAGCCTTATTGTCTTGATTCCATCACCATGATTTGCATGGCCTATTGTCTACTTTCACTTGGTGTGTTACCCTTCCTGGAAAAACTGTTGTGATGAGTGTTTATATTATCCAATTTCTTGACCTTTCCATGTTCTTAATAGCTCCACCATGATTAGAACCCATTGCTACCCTTTATACCACTGATTTGTCCATGAGAAGTTTCCTTTAAGCACTTTTCAGAGTCATTAACTTAGAAAAATTTGTCGAGTAAAATTGTCTCTTTCACGCTGGTTAAAGTATTTGAAGGGACATATAATCAGTACATGTTTAACCATTTTTTGGACTAAGTAGACTAGTTACAAAAAAAAAATACTCTAGTCCTTTATGGATATAAGGTTCTCCCTTGTATTGTGTTATCTCTTGTTCAGGCTCAGGGGACTAAACTTACGAAAAAGGAACCTGATCAGCATACTTTTCTTCTCTTTCGTGCTCATAAAACCATAAAGGAGACTAAAAGGATAAATGGGAAGCAAATATTTATTTTTTTAGTCATCAAAATGGAGTAATCAGTCGTGTCACCCTTGAACATGGAACTGTTAATCTTTCATAGGGCTACATTATTCTTTGCTTTGATAAATTCATTTCTTCATTAATACATTAAGTTCACCCCATATCATCGTTACATTATTCATATCTAAACCGTTATTCATCAACATATGTAATTATATAGAAATAACAACATCATCATCATCGATGCAACGGAATATAAAGGAACAATAGAAGAAAAGCATGCACATACATAGGGACACCAGGATTGGTCTAAGACTAGAGAACAACCCACTATGGGGAAAACCCTTGCAAATATTATTCTTCTTAGATCATCATCAAATGATTTAGTAAAAGAGAGTACAATGATCCATAAATTTATCTATCCAATAGAACAACTAGGATATCCATGAAATAGATTTAATCATGCTTATAATCAAAACCCTGATTGTGATGACTATAATTTGTTGTCACTGACTAAAGTCAATTGTTGGATATTTTTGTCACTGAGCTGAAGATTACTGAATAATGTTGCATATTGATAACTCATATTTAGGTCCTGTACATAGGAAGGAGGAGCTTTGTGAGCATCTATATCAATCCATGACATCCTCTGTGAATTGTATGCAAACGTCTATGGTAGCTCGAACACTCCGAAGACCATTATGTGTTTATGTCCGGGGAAAAACTCACTAGATTTGCGTGAATTCGAGATATCCTAGACGCTATCAGGACCTCTCCGTGTGATCATCCATGCACTAATACAACCTAAATTGTCTCTGAATCCCTAGACGCTCCCATAGGCTTCTGTGGCAACTTCTAGGGATTTATGGACGTTGTCTTTAAAACTATGTGCTAGTGTCTAGGTACTAAAATGCCCAATTCTATGCTAGCATCCAAAAATCAGAAAACCCTATCTCAGTGCTAGCTTCATCCCAGTGATTTCGGACCCTTGCATGAACCCCTTTCACCAGACCTGTGCGAACCAAGACAAAAGAGAATAATAGAAGATGGCTTGATCAATGTGATGAAATGAGCTTGAGGACTCTTGTATTTATAGGATTTCATGAGGGTCCACTTGATGTTGAGGTCGAGCTGTCCAATTGTACATGCGCTTATGGTCGACCAAATCTAATATACATTAATAAATAAATAAATTCAAAACTAAACTTCTTCTTGTCCAAATAAGGTGATTTTTAGGTTGATTTTGGTCCTCTCGAAAAGAGGGATCTATTGCAATAATTATATTCATCATATGGGTTGTCCAAAGTGGATTTTGACCATATATGCAAAATTTAACAGGAACCTCTCTGCATCATTATCTTACAATTGGGTTTACCTTTCCTAGGACCTATACCAAACATATGACTCTATCTACTCCTTCATATAGTTACTCCTCTAGTCATATGTACGTGCTCCAACACCTCTTTTGTTGTTACATGATATCACGTGGTTCTCATTTTTCATCCATCCATGTACATTTTTTGTCTTGTTGTTATGTGTCTAAGGGAAGTCTCATCCTCTATCAACCATTTGCAAATTCCTATTAACCTTTTTGAGTTAGCCATTCCCGTGTTAGTTGTAATTCATCACTCCATGACTTCATCCATTCACATCATATTTTGGTATGTTCCATGTGGATTCCTAGGGAATAAATCAAGACCCTCCTTCGACAGATCTTCTGCTGTCAACTTCAACTCATTTTATCCAAGAGCTTGATCTAGGAACCAGTAGTACCTTGAAGCTTGCAGACCTCAGTGGTAGGTTTATCTGCCATCAATATTAGGTTTATGCTATTGATTCTTGATTGGTAGACTCCATGAGTGTTTAAAAACAATTAATATATTCACATTTAGTGGATTGTAGTAGGTACCTTAGTTTCCATTTTCATCATTGGTGGGTCCCCTCACATCTATTAATGACATACCTCATTGACCTATAATCAAGTAATTTCTACCATGCTCGACATTACCTCATTTATTTTCATTTCATAGATTTGTACCATGAGCATTATGTCGAAGACCCTGGGTTAGGGACATTTCACACTTATATGGAACCCTTCCCAGACTAAGTTGGAGATATGTATTCATTATCTACTTTGAGGACTACTCTGAGACACCCCTTGTCCGTTATGTGTCCATAGTCCTACTGATGTATATTGTGACTATTGGTGGAATTATATGTATTCTAATTCCAACATTTAATTATCAATCTAGGGTCATAAGACTTAGAGATGGAAGCATAGGAAATGTTGGATTAGAGCCTATTCTAGCCTATGCTAACAACCAACTCTCAAAAGAACTAATCACTAAGGATTATCACTTGTCACTGGATTATGGGCATCTAATGCTTATTAGGTTTCGAACCATAATCTTTCATTGACAATGTTCATGTAGTTTCATATATGTATCTTATTAGGTCTTGAGACTTCATTGGTTTTAATCCTATAGTGATGAAAACACATTAAACACAATGCATAAAAGTAAATGCCCGCAAATATAAGCAAAAGAAAACAAATCTAATACTAATACTATGGGAAATACAAATCTAATGAAAATTGAAAGAATAATAAAATAAAATATGCAATAAAATGGAACTCACTTCTTAAACCTAAAAGGAAATAATAAACACTAAATTGAAAGCATTAAAGTCAATAGACCTAAGTTTTATCTAACATAAATTCATTACAAAATAAAACTAAATTGCTAGATGTAAGACTAATCTACAAAACACATGAAACATAAAAACACTTACCCACAATGAGGGGCCATTCCCAGGAAATTAATGTTGCTAAGAAAATCTTTGATCATGCTAAGAATATGTTCCAAAATTCAACAACCATCAATTCTTTATTCACATCAAAAATTTATGTTACAAATAAGCTCTCTAAATCTGTCCAAAAACTAATCATTGACCTCCTCTATTACACGAATGAACAAACTCCACCGAATATATGTCATTTGAGACCTTATTTATACATAAAACTCAATGGGAAAAGATAAGATCCAATCCCTTTAACTTAGAAAACAATTTTACTATTTTAGAGGAAAATCTCATAATTCTAGTTTTTTTGCAATTTTATACAAATTGGTGTTAAAGAACTAACCATATCTTCTTGACCGTGATTAATTTTAGAAATATTTTGATATGAAGTATAATATTTTATACTATGCACAAAAGCCTCTCTTTTAATTTCCTGAATCACTTCCATGGCCTCCTAAATCGCACCCAAAGATGATTGTTTGAATCATTTCCCAATCTGGGTTTTGCAGAAAATGTATACAAAACTACTTCGAAGAACCAACTATAACTTTTAAACCGTATTGAATTTTTCAAAATGGTTTGAGATACAAACAAATTGCTATTTTTTATAAGAACCCATTTTCCATATTTTTGTGATTGTCCACCGTTTTCACGAAAGTCAAGGAAAAACATGGAAGTTCAAAATTTGTCACCTATTATTAGTTGTAACTTAAATCGTGTGCTAGGATCCCATGTGTGAGATGGGTATATTCCAAGGCTTGTACTAGAATTTTATGTCCATATACCATCTAATTTACCATGCTAGAGAAAATAAAAACATATTTTATAATTTTGAATTATTTTGCATCCATTTGTGCAAGTGTAGAATTAAGTATTGGACTACTGAACTGATATAGAGATATAAATTTTCATATTCGAACATGCTCCTTGGCTACATAACCACATTATTAAACCGTCATTGATAAACCATATTAAAAACTTATTTGATCATTAAAAATAAAAGAAATCTTTAATAAATAACCACAAGGTAAAATGAATGCATTTAGAGAAAATTGGTAATATCATAGTTACAAAATATGTGTAAGGGCATGAATATGGCTTGTAAATGAAATTTTTGGATAGCCAATATGATAACATATCTGGGGCCCAACATCCCCCCCATTCCTAAGAATTTTCATGTCCACATGCAAACAAAATATGGACTAGGAAAAAATGATGGATGATATATGGTGGCAAATGAAGATAATGGCTAAATAAATATGGACTTGAAACTAGAATATGCATTAATGGATTTGCAAATGGTGAAAAAATGTTGGTGGTTTAAGAAAGGTGAATAAATAGGAATTGTTTAATCATCAATATTCCTTTAATTTTAATGAGCTAAATATTCTTTAAACATTTTTTATCTCAAGTATACATTTTGAACTTTGATTTGTACTACAAGCTGCAATGGAAGTTGTATGAAGCGAAAGATGAGGGAGAGTGGAGATGAGAGTCTTGAATGATCTAGAATAGCTAGAATTGATGAGTTCTAATCTGATATGTTGAAGGAATCTAAAGAGAGTGAAATGAAGATGTTGAAAATACCCCAACAACCATTCCCCCACACCTAAGGCTTTGTGTGTGCTCATGCAACAAAATGAGGTAATGAAGAAGTGAGGAGGGTTGCTGACATAGATCTGGTATAAAGAAACCTAAAAAATAAATCAATCAAACTAATAAGATGAATAATGAACAAAAATCAGTCATCTTAGATTTATTAAGCTGATGTAAAACTAACGCTAATCATAAAATAAATTCCAAATCACTTATTGCATATGATTTTGTCACTCTTTAACAGTCTTATGCTAAAGAAATAAACCTTTTATAAATTTGAAGGGCTCTCCTTATTTTTAGGTAGGAGGCTTTCTATGATCACAACAAATGATGAACCAATGAAAAATTAGTTATTACTAATCAAATCTCAAAGTCTCATAGTTATCAAGTATTACAAATAAGATTTGTAGTTGAATCTTTTTAATTCTATGTGCATAGGGGTTTGGTCTCGTCGTCAGTGAACAGTCTGCTAAGTCGTTCGTGCCGTTGTGTAGGTCATGGCTTCAAGTCTCGTCTTACCGTGAGGGGCCATTCCTTGCGGGCTGGGTGGTTCCTTCTAACTGTCATAGTGGTGATAGAGGACTCAAGGTTACCTTAAAGCCATTCTTTAGAAGAAAATTTATGGAGTTCGTTTTTACCCTTGACTTCATCCACAAATTCTTCTTTTATTGTAACGCTATAAAATAACCATTGTACATGTAGACAAAAGCCTGGGCTTGGTTAACACTTCTCTAGGAAGAATGCCCCATTTCCCACGAGCCTCCATATCCTCCATGGTTTGCCTAGTGGTATCATAGGTCAGTACCCGCTACCAGCAAGTGTCCAATGCCTCAACGAGTTAACCTCTTAAACTTGTTTTACACTGAAGGCTCTAGTCCCATGCTTCCTACCATTTTAGGTTTATATTATGGATATTGCTTTTGCAATTGATAGATGGGGGAGCAGCTTTAGAAATCCTCTTAAAGGCATAGGATGATACCTTTCACAGTGACTTAGATTACCTGCATAATTTCTTAGTCACATAAGGTACTTATAGGTAGTCAAAGGACATAGCATGAATGAGTCATTTTAGCGTGAGATGGATGAGTCTTCCAAAGAATAACCAAAAGACACCTAAAGTCCTACTAATCATAGTTTATATGTATGCTTTCACCCTTAAAGTAGTGTTCCACTATGATTAGAGACTTCGGTAACTCTCTTGCAAGTCTTAACAAAGATGCTTCAGATATCTTGCTTTAGTGTTATGGTTAGAGTATTCAAGTTTGTTTTTAATTGGTATAATTATATGGACCTCTTAACTTTGTTTTAATCCACTTAGTATGTTTCGGTAACTATATTTTGAATAATTGTTTTATACTAATAATAAAAAATATATATGAATAATAGAAATGAAATTCCAAAAAAAGAAAAGGTATATCAACTATGAATATTTTGGAATTATCATTTAATTGAACTTTTATGAAAAGGATTCCTTATTCAATCATATTCATGAAATAGATGTCTTAATGATAAAGCATGAATACAACAATTTTAACAACTTAAGGAGAAAAATAAAGATATCATCAAATACTCCCCTAAGTATTGATGGTGATGTCTTTTCTGCTTTTGAAAATATTGTTCCAGTATTTAAGCATCCCAAATGAATGATATCCTTGAATGCTATTTTTTTCTTGTAAAATAGAAAATTGGTACCATAATTCTCGATACTGGTTAGATAAAATATGGTACTAAACAATTGGTATGAAATACTACAAAATGTTGCAATGCAATCATTTCCAACTTCACATAAGATTGCAAACATAATGGTCATAGCTTACTTTATTGAAAATAAAAACCTAAAACAAATCTAACTATGATAAAGAAATAATAAGTGGGAAAAAAAAAGTAATAGTTGAACTATGCTTCTATTTGAAATGAGACTGAGTGGAAATATTCATTAAAAAAATATGCATCTGAAGGAGGCCCCAACAAAAACATGCAATATGAACATAGATCTCCCATTTTCCACTAATTTCTTTTTATTTGTTAACATCCCCACTTATACAAAACAAATGAGAAAGATGTTGGAGTATATTTTAGAACTAAACTAACTATTATATGCAACATTTATTTATTTATTTATTATCCTACTCTACTTGAGAAAAATAAATTCCTCTCATCATGTATATGAGTATTTCCATTACAACCTGGTACGTTACAAGTATAAAAATGCATTTGTACTCGAGTTTAGAATATAATCTTCAATGCATAACTGAGTATAAAGAACCAGTTGTCTTAATGATGATGTCAAGAACTAAGTAAGAATGAAGGAGAGTTATGGCCTTATATTTTTTTCAAATCAACTTTCAATAAAATCAAAATGCTCTTGGTTTACCTCTTTATTTCACTCATTTGGCACATCCTCATTTACCATGCCATGCAAATATTCTCACATTAGGTGAGTATCCTCTTGTGTGGTTACAAGATCTATAGAAAGGCATGTCAAAAATTATTCAGTCTCAGGTTCTAATGCTTTCTCTCCATTGAATGCAGTTCATGATTATTCAATTTCCTCAACAAAATTTGCAAGAGTAAAGATATTCGTGTGCATTTGATTCATGGAGTTGTTCTTCTATCAATTTTGAGAAGGCAGATAATTTCTTGGCTATTGTCGATATTTTTTCTTCTTCAGAGGAATAGATCTCAACTACTGCTAGGATTTGAGAGTATTCTTCCAAACTATTGGTCATCCTTGAATATTGATTTGTTGTTTGCTAATTCCTGTTATGCACATGGATTAGTGTATGGAACTCTTATTAAAAATCCTAAAGAAATAAGAAGGAAAAACACATAAAATAATGGCAAGAAAACCAATCAGATACTCTAAGTACCAATGTGCTACTAGAATCTTGTTGTCACCAAGTTATCTTTTCATATGAGTTAGGCTTCTCTTCTTTTCATGCATCAATCTAAAGGAAAACACACATAAAAAGAAAGAAATATGAGACTTTGGAACCTACCTTTAATTCTATGCGTATGAAAATGAAACTAGGAAATCAATTAGAGACAACCTGAGTTTGGAGTGACCCCCAACCAAAGAGGATGCATGGCTCTTAACTCACATCTTACCATCTTCTTCGCCCTCTAGTTTCCCTACAACTAAGATTAAACAGAAAACTTGTGAAAGCAACTATGCTTAAATCCCTTTACCATCTCCCCAGCAATGGTGGAAAAAATGTTGGTGGAATTATATGTATTCTAATTCCAACATTTAATTACCAATATGGTTTCGTAAGTTTTAGAGATGCAAGCACAAGAAATGCAAGACTAGAGCCTACTCTAGCATATGATAACAAATAACACTAAAAAAAATCTAATCACTAAGGATTATCACTTGACACTGGACTATGTGACTCCAATGTTTATGAGGTTTTGAACCACAATATTTCATTAACAATTTTCATGTGCTTTCATACATGTATCTTAATAGGGCTTGAGACTTCAGTGGTTTTAATCATATAGCGATGAAAGCCCATTAAACACACTACATAAAAGTAAATCGTATAAAAGTAAATGCTAAGAGCTATTAGAAAAAGCAAACAAATCTAATACTAATACTATGTGAAATACAAATCTTACAAAAATTGAAAGAATCATCAAATAAAATATGCAATCAAATGGAATTTGCTTCTTAAACCTAAAGGGAAGTACTAAACATTAAATTGAAAGCTTGAAATTGAATAGATCTATGTTTTATCTAACATAAATTCATTGCAAAATCAAACTAAGTTTCTATATGTAAGACTAATATACAAAACACATGAAGCATAACAACAGTTAACCACACTGACGGGCCCTTCCAAGGAACTTAGTACTACTAATAAAATCTCAATTCAAGCTAATAAGATGTACCACAATTCAACAACCATCAATTCTTACTTCACATCAAAAATCTATGTTACAAATCAACTCTCTAAATCTCTCCAAAAACTAATCATTGATCTCCTTTATTAAAATAATGAAAAAACTCCCGCTGATATATGCCATTCGAGTCCTTATTTCTTCATAAAATTCATTTGGGATAGATAAGATCCAATCCCCTTAACTTAGAAAACGAATTTACAATTCTAGAGGAAAATCACATAATTCTGCTTTTTTTGCAATTTTATACAAAAAAGAACTAACCATATGTTCTCAACCATGATGTATTTTATAAATTATATTTCTATTTTAAATTATTTATATATTAACAAACTCTCTATGTATTAAATATTCACTTCTGTGATCTAGGAAATAGCGCCCAAAGATGATTGTTTGAATCTTTTTCCAATCTAGTTTTGCAGAAATTTTATACAAAACTGCTTCGAAGAACAAACTATAACTTTTAAACCATATTGAATTTTTGGAAACGTTTTGAGATCCAAATAAATTGCTACTTTTTGTAAATATTCATTTTTCATATTCTTCTGGTTGTCCACCATTTGCACGGAAATCAAGTAACAACATGACAGTTCCAAAACTGTCACCTATTTTTAATTGTAACTTAAATTATGTGCTAGTATCCCATGTGTGAGATGAGTATATTCAAAGGCTTGTACTAGTATATTAGTTCTATGTGGCACCTTATTTACCATGTTAGAGAAAATAAAAATATATTTTATAATTTTGAATTATTTTCCCTCCATTTGTGCAAGTGCAGATTTAAGTACCGGACTGTTGAACTAATACACAGATAGAATTTTTTATAGTCAAACATGCTCCTTGGCCACATAACCATATTATTAAACCGTTGTTGATGAAACCACATTAAAATATCATTTAATCATTAAAGATACAAGAAATCATTAATAATTAACCACAATGTAAAATGAATGCATTTAGGGAAAATTAGTAATATTATAGTTATGAAATATGTTGTAAGGGTATGAATATGGCTTGTAAATGAAATGATTGGATAGCTAATATGATAAGATATATTGGGCCTAAGAGTGACATAGATCCACACTGTATTTTTTTGTGGCTATGATATGTTTGATGAGTCACATAGATCCACAATATATTTGTTGGTAGCTATGATCTTTCTAATGTGTCACATGCATCCATTGTGTATTGTTCATGGCCATGTCTTAGTAATCCATGTCATGGATCCAAAATCTATTTTGTGCATCCATGTTCAACATATCTTCATGATCAAGAATATGTATGCCTGCCTCAGTGATATTAGCAATAAAGTTGAGACTGCAACACTTAAGTTTCTTTGATCCAACGTCACAGTCTAATTCCCTCCTTCATCCCATTTTGAGCTTTGAGTTTTGTTGTAATTCATTTCAACCATCATTTTGTCTTCTAATCTCATGCATTAGAGGGCAATGTTTACAGCCCTATTTTCCACTCCATTATAGTAATAGAGAACCAAGTTAATTTTACCTCAGTTGATAGTTGGAATGCATACAATTTCACCTTTTCTTTTACTTATTTGAGATTTATTCCATGTTAAAAGGGTGAAATTAAATAATTGAGCAATTTATCATACTTATTTTTTCAAAATATTATAGTTATGAGATAATAATTATTTCATAATTGAAATAATTGAGAAAAAACTCAGAATTGTGAAAATGTTTTCTATAGTTTCTCATTCCCAAGAAGATCAACATGACCCACTTGTGTGTGAGTTGGCTAGGAGTCCATTATTATAGAATTTTCCTAACTTTTTAATCCCTTAGGCATCTAGATACATTCACCTAGAGGATAGAATGAGCCTATATAATCTCACCAAGAGGAAAGGGGTAAGCGAGAGTATCCATATAGCAAGAGATTTATACTGTATTGGGAGGAGGAGACCACATCATAAGATTGAGGAGAGGATCTCACCTACAAAGTTATATTTGTATCATTTTTTTTATGATCAATAAAAATAAATGTTCTCATTCTTGTAGATCTTAGTTTGTAGCCAATTATTCATGTCTATATTACTTGTTTAAGTTGATGGTCTTCTGCAGAAGACTATTCATGGTCCTTGTTTGGTGGTACTTGTGTGTAGGTTGGGATATAGTGTAGAGGAAGATATATCCTATTTGGACCAAGGGAATTCTGGTTTAGACTCAAGATTGGTCACTGATCTGCAAAGGATTTAGGTTGTAGCTCAAATCCACACTTTAGGGATTGAATGCATAATTAGATGTTTGATCATATTGATCAAGAATTGTCTATTTAATTGAGTTTGTTCATATATTTTGTTGTCTAGTAGCCTTTCTAGGGCCATAAAACTATGGAGCAATAACTCCTTGTGGTAGTGTGAAAAATACCATAACATAACTGGTGCTTTCAATGAACCTTTAATTGACCCAAGGGGAATCCCCTCTACCCTCCTTGGAAGTTTCACCCATGGAAAAGTCAAGTCTAGAGTTTATAATGTTGAACTTGCTAATTAATTATCCAAATCATATCCACCTATCAATGAGTGTTTTGTACCCCCTTTTATGTTTTGATGCTCCTTGACAAGGAGATCCACTAGCTCATAGGTCCACTCATTTTGTTTTTCCTCGGGTCTTTCATGAGAATTCTATGGTTCTAAGTTTTCCCTGGCATCATCAAACTTTAGGAATTAGGAATTTCAACTTTCTATGGCATGGCTCCTTCATGGTGCATCATATGGTACATCCAATCCCCCATGAGCTAATGTATGGAAATCCTTTTCCTGTGGCTAGTAGTGGGCACACTTTGACGTGACTTAGTAGATTGTGTTTCACTTGTACATATTTTACGTAGGATTGTTTTTTTTATATTTTTTTCTCTTTTTTGGTTTGGTATATGATGCGAGCTCTTTTATAGTACATAACATATGCCAAAAAATAAAAATAAATTAAACAATTAAAAAAATCAAATATATATGGCCATGTTTTCGCCACATCCATGTTTTATTTATTTCATTATGTAATTTAATCATTGGTATAGTCTTTTAGGATGGTTTTTATAGGATAGGGTGGCATTTTTATTGTGACATCCATTGGACCTTAGGTGTGTTTATATTGAGCCCAACATATAGGGGCAGGTCACATATCTCCATCACTATTGCATTATTGATCATTAGTTCCATCATTGTGCCTTAGTTCTGACCCCTTAAATTTATGGCATTAGTATTTCTCTTTTATGCACATCGTAGCCTAATGATAGACCCTACATGTGCATGGATGCCCTAGTCTAGGACCTTTATTATGTGTTGGTGTCCATGTAGTATCAATTTTATTCTGTTTCAAAATCCCTCCTTTTGATTCATCATCACCTATAATTTAAGCCCTGTGTCCTCTTCTTTGTCATATTTACGGCCTTTCCCTAGGAGCATTCCACACTTTATTCCTTGTAATCGCAACATTTTCTCAGCCTAATTCTACAAGATGAGCCTTTGTTTCCTCATTCCATCATCATCATCTGCGTGGCCTATCCTTCACTTTCATTTGGTGATTTACCCTTTCTTGGAGGGACCACTATGATGAGTGGTTGTATTAGCTAATTTATTGACTTGTCCATGTTTTTAGAAGTTACACCATGATCAAAACTAGTTGCTACCCTCTATTCCATTCATTTCTCTAGGAAGAGTTTCCTTTAATCTCTTTTCAGTCTCCTTAACTTAGAAAATATTGTACAGTGAAATTTTCTCCTTCACGCTCGTTAAATTATTTGAAGTGATGTGTATTCATTATAAGTTTAACCCCTTTGTGGATTGAGAAGAATAGTTACAAAGAAGGAATACTCTAGTCCTTTATGGCTAGAAGGTTCTTCCTTATATTTTTTTATCTCTTTTTTGGGTTTGGGGGACTAAAATTATGAAAAAGGAAACTATTGAGCATATTGTTCATTTCTTTCATGCTCACTAAACCATGAAGGAGAATAAAAAGAGAAATGGGAAGGGAACATTTATTTTTGTCATCAAAATGGTAGTGTGAGATGCATCGCCCTTGAACATGGCACTTTTCTGCAACATTATCTTACATTTGGGTTTAGGTTTCTTAGGATTAGTACCATACATATGAGTCTATCTACTCCTCTGGCTAGTTACTATTCTAGTCATATGAAGTGTACTTCAATGCCTCATGTGTTTATTTCATGACACCATTTGATCCTCATTAGTCATGCTACTAGGTCAATTTTGAGTCATGTCATTATGTGTTCAAGGGAATTACCAACTTATGTTAGCCATATGCAATTGCTCATTGACCTTTTTGATTTAGTCATCCCTGTGTCAATTGTACTTCATCGCTTCATTAATTCATCCATTCACATCCCCTTTTAGTCTTTCTTGTGTTCAATAATGGGGGATACATCAAGGCCCTCTTTTAAAACATATTCTCTTGTTGACTTTAGTTAATTATATAGGAGGTTGATCTGGGAAACAATAGCACCTTGGAGATTATAGACCTTAGTGGAAGGTTTCTTCATGATCAACAGTGGGTTTAAATCGCTAACTCATGATTGGGTGAGTCTATGTGTGTTTGGTGTAAACTCATATATTCACACTTAGTGAATTGTACTAGGTACCTTGGGGTCCATTTTCATCATTGGTGGGTTCCCTTGCGTTTGCTAACAGTATACCTGATTTACCAATAATTACGAGGTTTCTACCATTCTCACAGTAACTCATTTATTCACATGTCATAGATTTGTACTATCAGGGTTATGTCGAAGACCCTAGGTTAGGGACATTTTACTCTTATACGGAACCCTTCTGAGCTTGCGTTGGAGTTATGTACTCATTCTATTATTTGACTACTTTGGGACACCTCCTAACTGTTATGTGTCTATAGTCCTACTGATGTATACTATGACATATATACATGCTATATTTTCTTGTGGCTATGATCTGTTTGATGAGTCACATAGATCTACACTATATCTGTTGATGGCTATAATATTTTTGATGTGTCACATGGATCCACCATATATTGTTTATAGCCATGTCTAATAATTTCACGTCATTGATTCATAATGTATGTTTGGTGTCCATGTTCAGTATATATTCATGACCAAGCATGGGTATACCCACCTCAGGGATGTTATCAGTAGAATTGTGACTTCAAAACTTAAGATCCTCTGATCCAACTTTGCATTCTGGGCTCATTTCTCTCATTTTGAGCTTTGAGTTTTGTTCTAATGCATTTCGATGATACATTTCTCTTCAAACCTAATGCATTAGTGTGCATCAATTAAGGCCCTATCCAAGTTCAGATTACCTTAGTTATTGGATCGAATTCATACCTTTCACCTTTTCTTTTACTTATTTTAGATTTATTCCATGTTAAAAGTATGAAATTACATAATTGATAAATTTCTCGTAATTATTTTTCCAAAATATTATAATGATGAGATAATTATTATTTCATAATTTAGAAAATTGAGAAAAAAACTCATAATTATGAAAAGGGATTCTATAGTCTCTCATTCCCAAGGACATCAACTTGACGCACTTGTGTGTGAGTTGGCTAGAGGTCCATTATTGTAAAAGTTTTCTAACTTCTCAAGACCCTAGGTGTCTAGATACATTCTCTCGAGTGATAGAATGAGCCCATATAATATCACTAATAGGAAAGGGGTAAGGGAGAGTATCCATATAGCACAAGAGCTCTACTGTATTGGGAGGAGGAGACCATGCTACAAGCTTGACGAGAGGATCTCACTTGTGAAGGTATAATTGTATCATGTTGTTTATGATCAATAAAAATCAATGCTCATTTACTTGTATATCTAATTCTATAATCAATTATTCATGTTTATTGTATTTGTTTAAGCTAACAGTGTTTTGTAGAAAGCTATTCATGGTTCTTGTTTAGTGGTGTTTATGTGTAGGTCGAGATCTAGTGTAAAGTAAAAAATATCCTTATTAGGGAAAGGGAATTCTGCTTGAGACTCAATATTCATCACCAATCTGCAAAGGCTTGAAGTTCTAGAACAAACCCTTAGTTTAGGAATTCCATGCATAATTGGATGCTTCATCATATTCTTCCATATTCGTCTCTTTTTTTTAGTTTGGTCATATATTTTGGTGTCTGGTAGTTTTGTTGGGGCCAAAAAACTACAGAGAAATAACTCCTTATGGCTATATGAAAATTGCCTTAACATAGAAAATTAAATTATAGATCTTGGAAAGAAGTTTATTAAAAAATTCTTAGTCCCTTACATCATGAACCAAATCCTCATGGTCCAAAACTCAAAAGAGGGTAGCCTCAATGTCTAAACCAACAACCTTGCCCCCATAATATTCCATCTTGTCTTGAATCCATGGCTTAGTTTATATAAATATTTATAATAGAAATTTGGCTTTATATAATCCAATCCATTACAAAAAATATGGAAAGTAAAATCAAAACAATTTTCCATCAATTAAAAGTTAAGTACAACCATTAGCTAATTAAGGAAATGCAATTTCTACAAATGTGTGCATGATCCTAGAATTTTGGAAAGCTATGTTTTTTCACAAATCTACACCAATGAACCATTTGTATCTCTCGTACCATGGAGAATTTTGGAAAAAAAAACCCTTGAATTACTCAATTTCCTATACTGGAAGAAAAACCATGTCCTGAAATTTTGAGATTCACCCTAATCTGCACAAAAAGCGAGGAGGAAGTTAACGTTTTTAAAATTGCTCTAAAATTGGGGCTAAAGCATAAATTATTTTCCATAAATCCACATGTGTGAATTATGTGCATTTTTACTCTCATAGGATCATGAAAACATCACTAGGAACAAAAAATATGTCTTGGTTTCTCCCATGTGCCAATATTTCGATCCCCAAATGAGTGTAGGAACTGTTTTTTGTGCTAGAATTGTACTTGATGCAGGAACTGTAATATTGTTAAGTGAAATTGACCTAATCTACTATCGAATTGTTTAACATAATCATGTATAACTCATCAATTAATAATTTCCACGTGGTGTTGTTTGTACCGATCATTTAAATATATCACCTACTCTTTTGATTGCAGGACTTGGTGCGTGACCTCTGATACCTAAGCAAAATTAAACCTTCATGAGTAACAACTTAATGTAAATATTATTAAAACGGAGTACATTAAGTGATAAAAAAATTCCTTATCATGCTTCAATTTAATATAATTAGCGTAATAAATATGCAAAATGATTGTAATAATAGTGTAAAATCATGAGTAATCATAGGGAAAAAGAATGGACTATATATGAAAATTATGGGGCCTGATAGGGACTTCGAATTTCCACCCAACCATAAATAAGCTACAACCACTAGTACTTGTCGATGTCACACCTGAGCCAAGTTCCAAATCTTGAAGTGGAGTGCTTTCAGAGAAATAATCAAATCTACAGTTGAAATAGGGTGCCCCAGACAGTAGTTATTTGAATAGTCAATGAACGAGTGATCCTTCACTTGAACACAACCAATGCCAATGGAACATTTCAAAAATTATCATATTTCAAATAGGGTGTCCCCAATACTACACTATCTTCACCTGCCAACCACTCAAGCAAATTATAACATCACAATGAGATAGGAAAGATCCTAGCATGTAGAGTGCAACCCAACTTCAAGAGAAGAGTTATGAAATAAAATGGAAGGTTCACTAACTAGTTAGGTTACCAAGGAATACAAGGGAATCTTTCCATTATTGGTTCAATAGTGGAGAAAACACTGGTGCTATTTAGCCCCCAAGGAAACACATGGTGGTTCACTAGTCCCACAAGAACCAAAAATCCCTCTCCTCCCTTCAAGTAGAGTCAACAATCCAACAAGATTCCTAGTGGGGTCTTCCGCCTTTAGGAAACTCAATCCTCCCTAAATTTATTTTACCTAGCAAGCCTTTGTGAGGATTCTCCATTTGGTATTAACTTCTCTAGAGGTTAATGATAACAAATTCTAGTCATTTCCTTCTCTATGTTCTCCCTTCCACTACCTCTATGTGCGATATAAAGCTTTTTTTGTCTACATATGTATATGCACATTGTTAGAGTGATCCCCCTCTGCTAGAATCTATGTCCTCTTTAAAAATTGACTAACTTCTCCTCATTCTCCATGATTACGTGATAGTCAACTTCCCAGGACAATGCAACCCATGTTTCCTTCAAGTTCTTTTCCACTTCTATCTTGTGGTTAGAGCTCAAAGGACAATTGGGCTTATCCTTTTCTTTCAGTTTCATTTATGGCACAATCATCCCCATTTAAAACCACTCAACCAACCATGGACTGATATTTAAAACACAATTCCTAAAATCACTATCCTTCCTTAAGAAATGGAATCTATATCCCTTTCTCAACCATTCACGAACTACAATTGATATCATAGTACCCTCTCCAATGAGAAAATTATTAACTAGGGGATGTCACACAACCCTTGTTATAAACATCCATGTGTGTATGAAATGTTCCCACATAGAAGTCACGTAAGGATTGTAAAACTCATACTTTTTCATTTTTCTCAACCTAGATCTACTTATGTTGATTCAAGCCATATGCACATATGCTTTTGACATTTGTTAACCTCTAGAACATCAAATATGTATCAAGATCATGTACGAACACTCCTACATTTTCTGACATCAATTCCAATACATATCTGAGTCAACTGTTGACAATAACACCAACACCATGCTGCCAACTATTACGAAAAAATTTAACTCACAATGATGAACTACTTTAATACTAGTATAATTTTTGTAGAGTCTATCCAAAAGGTTTGTGTGTGTGTAAAAAATGAGGCAATATTTAAAAAAACCTCTAAGCATAGAAAATAAGTCTAGGGAAAAAGATGAAAGAGGTAAATTTCTATGACAAGAATCCAATCTATGTTGTTGCAACCATATTGAAAGAAGATCGCCCAGAGATATCGGCTCTTGCTTCTTCCCTGAAACCTACACACAAAATACAACAAACTATTTATATTTCCGTACAACCAAAATGTTATTGCATGAAATCAAAATCACTAACACGTCATAAGACAAAGATATATGAATGTAAATGGGGGAAGTTACCATTACTTCTTAGTACTCATGAACTAAAGTACATGAATGATACCTCTTGTGGCTTCTGCCTAGATCACTCTCCTACCCTCTATGCTCATTGGAATTAGAACATCTTAGGATAAGTTTATCACTTAAAATTTTTCCACCATTTTGTCCTACAATAATCTTCCTCATCCATGACTAGTGCAAATATCAGTTTATAGATTTCCAAGGTGATTAGCCACATTTAACCTAACAAAATTCTTGATGGTATCATAGATTATGATTAGACATGACCAAATCAATAATAATCTTATCAAAGTCAACCAAATCAAGCCAAATCTTCTAGAAATTGAGTTCTATTTCATAAATATTTTGGAGAGAGGGTGTTGTGGTCTAATATTTCAATCTTAGCACTAGAATAGGGCATTGATGTACCTTTTGTTTCACAACCAAAACTACACAAGAGAATTGAACCCTCAAAAAACCATTTTTTTGGATGTTCCACCGACCAAAATTTGATCCTTTGACTTGGAATGGGTTGTTTACTTCTCTTACACCTTAGAGAGTGGATTTTTGAGCTATAAAAAATGCCCCCTATTGTATGAGGTAAGAAGAGAATATGATGGCCAAAATACATTACAATAAGTAGACCAGTGAGTGAGGTAGAGAGAGATACCACATAAAAATGACATATACAGACTTAAAAGTATAGTCATATACATCAAGAAATACATCCCCAAGGTAGGCATACCCATATTTGGTACTGAGATAAGAGAGCATGGTTTCCCTCACAACATATTGTGGACTAATGTCATTATTGACTAGTCCTGATATAATGTAAACTGTTGGTACAATAACTATCAATAAGGATGGACATAGATGTGAGTGGCCCCAATGATGGCCCTCGAAGTACATAATATATTCTCCAATCATAACTTGGGGAAGGAAGTGAGTTCGAATGATGGTAGCCTCATACCCCAAGGTCTTTGAAGCTTCCTGATGGTATGAATTATATACATGTGAAGGAATGAGTTGAGGTCAAGCATGCAAGAAGACGATCTGATTATCAAGAATTGACAGATCACGTTAATAGATAAAAGGGAGACTGTAAATAATGAAAATGTTTACCAAGGTACCTAGTGTGAATAAATGATCTGAAGTTAGCACCTTTAATAATTAATCAACATAGGCCATTGATGAAAACCCAATGTGAATTATGAGGAAACTTGCCACTCATGACTACAAGCTACAAGTTACTAGACTATTTCTATATGTACTGCTTGGATAATGTGTTGAAGTTGATAAGAAGAGATACATTGAATGAGTTCCCTATTTTATTCCCCATCATCAACATGAAACAAAAACCAAGGTAAGGATTATGATGATATAAAATGAATAACTAATGCACAATTAACAAAAAGATGGCTGACACAAAAGGTTTAATGATACTAACAGATGGTTGAATCCTAACTGATACTTACCTTGAACATTTAATGACATGACACAATAGTGAACTTTTTAGCATAGAATAAAGAATGTTAATAGACATGATGATGACATAGAAGACATCACTAAATCCTATAAAGTCAAAGGGTAACCAATCAAGTGAGATATTGACTTATTAATAAAGTGACTTGGCTCAAGCTAATCATGTGGTTCTAAAGTTGGGAAAATACCAACTGTAAGAATATGACTCAAACAAGTGCCATGTTTAAGGGTGACATACAACTACCATGATGGAAATATGAAAGATAAAGAATGATTCACCCCCCTTTTCATATAGTGTATCCCCTTCATAGTTTAGTGAGCACAAAATAGAATACAAGAAATCTCAATAGGTTCCTTTTTCGAAACTTTTATTGCAAGGCTAAAAAAGATATAAATGTACACTTGTGTCCTTCTTATAGTTTAGCGAGATTGAGAATGGAAAAGAGATCACTTGTAGACTTTGAATTTAATTAATTAGCAAGAAAATGTGAAAAGAACTCAATGTTTTCATATTGGTTTTATGATCATGAAAACATGGTAGAAAAAGAAGCTCGACATTTTCATGAGTTTAATGAATCATGGAAATAATACCAAAATGGGCTCGTAATTTTCGTATAGATTTAACGAGCATGAAAATATACCAAAAGCAACTTAGTTTTACATTGTTTAATGAGCATGAAAATAAGGCCAAAAGGAAGGTCATTTTAGATAAATGAGTGGTATACCGATATGCATCTTGTTCTAAGGTTGACCAAACTTACCTAAGAAAAGTAATAATTAGTGGAAAAGTGTCCAACAATGGAAATCCACTCACTATAACGGTCTCTCTAAAACGTGATGAAATTTTTTGAGATGGAGGAAATACTAATGCAAAGACAAGTATTTGAGCATGGATGAAAAATTGGCGAGTGAAATGAAAACAAGCATTGGCATGACTGCATCTAGTGAGATATTAGGACCATGAGCATAGGAAACCATAAAGCGACATGAGGAAAATATGTGGGAACCCCCTATAGGGTGATGGGTAGATATAATAGAGAAAGAGAGGCATGAGGATTAATTTTGATGTCTTGGAAGGTAATAAAGAGGATCCTTGAACCTACAAGTAAATACAATAGGATCACCAAAACAATAATCAAATGTTATTCTGGGGTTCCCATGGAGGGTAGGCTCTACGACACAAGTTACAACATGTAAAATATATTTGGTTAATGATGCAACCTGTGGAGTGGGCCCTATGGAAAAGTGAAATGGTAATGGAAAAGGCCAAACATTAGTGACAAAATGAATGGAACCCAGTCCTCTATGTTAGATTTGTGATATACCTCAGAGCAATTTTTATTTTTATTTATTTTTATTATTTTTTATTATGTATTATATATATATACTATATATATATTATTATATATATATTATATATAATATATATATATACATATTATAGTATGTATAAAGTGTGGAACATTTTAATATTTTATCCAATGTAGTGCTCATTGTTGAGAATAGTCCAAGTATTTCAATGTATGAACTCGTGTAGTTGTTGGAAACATATGGTGCTCCATCATAGGGCCATGCCACATCCATTTAAGTTTCCATGTTCCAAAAGTTTGATGATTCCAATAATAGCTTAGAACCATAGCACGATCAGGGAAAACTTGAAGACATAAAGGGTGAATGGCCTTATGAGATAAGAAAACTCCTTGATAATGATGATTAAGATATGAAGATTGTATGAGACATTCAACAATTGGGGAAGTTAGAGTGTGTAATACCCTCCTCGCACATTTACCCAAGTTAATTGGTCCATTGGGGTAAACATGTGATGTGAGGCTACTATGATCTGATTCAAATCCCCATGTATAATTAAGGAAGTGGAATCGACACAACACAACCAATCTGACTTTCTACACATGTCATAGAATATTCAAGAAACAACCATCCTTTCCTAGTGATCAACCCTTGAGACAACTTGACATTTCACTGCCCTAAAGCCTTAGTCAGTCCAATGACATGGGCATGCATGTGATTTAGACCCTCTAGTTTATCTCACAGCAAGGGCATGGAAGAGACTAGGGTTTTTTGTAGCTAGTTCAGAGTCATTGACCCTAGATTCTATGCCACTTTTTTAGGGCCAGGATTTAGGCCACTGCCTAGAAATCCACAAAGCTTCCGAAAATGAAAAGTAACATCAAAATAATGATACCAATGAAAATAATTGAACAAAGACATGACTTGAACCCTACTATCCATGATAGGAATTTTGTCAAACATGTCACAAATAGGCATTCTATAGGTCATAACAATAGATCTGAGCATATGGATCTCATACTTATCTAAAAATTTCTAAGAAGCATTGATGCCTTATCACATTAGCTACATTATCATCTATTAGGTCATATGTTAATTGTTCATTCATTTACAAATCAAGACATGATGAGAGCCATACATCATCATTGTCATAAAACATGTTCATAACCAACATATAACCACATAAATAACAACGATATAACTACCATAAAAACTATATATAAACAAGTATATTTACCCATGAAATACAAGAGGAAATAATATCTTAATAAAATATTCAAAGTGCAACCAAGTTTGGAACTTCCACGAAACACCCAACCATAGACTAAGCTAAACCAAATCTCTCTTTTAGGAAGTCACCCATATGCCATATTCGAAGGAGGAATGTGGGATCTTATCGAACACATCTAACAAAACCAAACTAGGGCTTCCAGAGGCCAAACCACCTCAACCCTCAACCAGTGATTCCAGCTCACCGTTAGACATCACTAACCATCACCAGATTGGTCTCCACTCAAGTTGTCCAGGGTTCTAGAGCATGTTTTCCAACAAAGGCTTCCAGGCTTAGTAACTCATCCCACACTTATGGTCGAGCTCAAGATAATTTGTCCAACCATGCCTATAGGACTAGTAACTCAACCCATCAAGGGTGCTAGATAGTTTGTCCAACCAAGGCTCCAAGACTAATAACTCAACCAAAGTTGTTACAAGGCTCCAGAGTGTTTATCCAACCAGGGCTCTAGTAACTAATAACTCAACCCACATCCAAAGGAATATAAGAACCAACTAGAAAAAAAAGAAGTAAAACCCATAACACCATGGCTATCAATGAAATGGAAAAGCTAGACAAAACCATTGTCAATCCAATAAATCATTAAGGCCAATGATAGATAATAAGAAAATAACCATATGCATATGCATGCATGCCAAAACTAGCAAGGAAATCATACATGTAACTTTGTACCTGCAAGAAAAAGACATTGTAGTTGTTGATCCCAATGCTCTCTTGTTCTTTCTAGCTCTTCCTTTTCATTCTTTCTCCATATCCCAAGTATTCCACACTTCTCAAAGAGTTCTCCAGGAAGACTTAGTGTCCAAGAGTATGAGAGAGAAAGAATAGAGAGAGAGATCTAGAACTAAACTAACAACAAGTTACAAAATGATCCTCAAAATAAGTTTTATTAACGAGGCCTCTATTTCTTCAATTTTCCATTATTTTCTTTCATTTTCCTCCTCACATGTAACTTGGGACCTTTCACCTTCCTTTTCTCCTAATTTCCATTATTTTCATAAATAAAATTCAAATTAGTGCCTCATGCCTTTTAAAGCCTTTATCATTTCCTTTGCAAATTTCCATAACCATTAATTAATAAGAAAAGATCCCCATCACTATGTTTTTCCCAACATTGAGCTTGGAATATGTGTCCCATGGACAAGGTATTATTTTTCCTTTATTATTTTTATTACATGTATTTTATACCTGGGTTGTTAAAGAACCCTCCCCCTTGGGGGAACATCGTCCTTGGTGTTCAATGATACCTACAACTACCAAGGACTGCTGAAAAAAACATACTACCGATGGAGCATTATAGTTTATCTTGTTGTAGTATTGACAATGATCAACTTGTTGAAAGAAATCCACATAACCAACATGACAACATAACAACATGAAAACCATACTACTTATTGGAGCTCTATAACACAACTCTATAGATTTTAACCGTGTGCAGAAATTCCTTGCATACGAATTCTAAAACACAAAAAATAAACAATGTGAGAGCATAACACATAAAACACATATACACAGAGATTTTCCCCTAGATCCAAAACCCAGGATTACCAGCTTGATTTTTCATTATGTTCCTTTCAATGCTATAATACATATATATACATGTTGAAGCATCTAATACCGTGGAACGAAAAACCATCGCGTCCAATACCATGGACCGAAAACCATCGCATCCAAAAGCATGTGTGGAAATCATGCACAAAACCATAGGTGGGTCCGCCCATCCTAACATAGGGTCCAAAACCAAAATTTTCTGGGGCAATGTCCTAGACCCCATAAAGTGGGGTTACAGGTACTCCTCAAACCCCCTATGACCTCCCCCCCTCTAACCCCCGGTTAACTACGTGGGCTAGTCATGGAAAGAATATAACACAACCCAACATTCTCCCACTTTTTTTTTTCTTTCCATAGGGGGCCACAAGAGAGCTTAGTCATTTATCCAGCCCTGCAAAGCCCATTGTTTCTCTACACCAAGAGAACTTCTCAGAGCTCATAGATTTTGCCAATGCATCTGCAATATTCTTCAAAGTGTCCACCTTTACCAGCAACACCTTTTTGTCTTCTATCATATCCCTTACAAAGTGATACTAAACATCAATGTGCTTTGTCTTTGAATGATAAGCAGGATTCTTTGCCAAGAAAATTGCACTTTGGTTGTCACAGTCTATCCTTATAGATCCCTGTACTAACCCCATACTTGAACACAATCTCTGCAGCCAAACTGCTTCCTTGCTTGCATGAGTGGATGCCATGTATTCTGCCTCTATAGTTGATAGTGCCACTACAAATTGTTTCTTACTCATCCAACTGAGTGCACCTCCAAATAGGTTAAACACGTACCAACTTGTAGATCTTCCCTGATCCAGATCTCCAGCCTAGTCTGCATCAACAAAGCCACAAATATCCAATGCTCTATCCAATGCTGGTCTTCCTTGGTAGCACAAACCATAATCACTAGTGCCATGCAAATACCTGAAGACCCGCTTCACTGTTGTCCAGTGTCGCTTCCCTAGTTTTGACATAAACTTGCTCAATACTCCCATTGCATGTATAATTTTTGGTATAGTACATACCATTGCATACATTAGGCTACCAACTGCACTTGCATATGGAATAGGAGACATGTCCTCTTCCTCTTCTTGTGTCTTGGGACACTGATCAGCAGATAACCTCACACCTACAGGAATAGGAACCTTTATCAGTTTACTATCCTGCATGTTAAACCTCTGCAATATTGTCTCAACATACTTCCTCTAGTTTAACCAGAGCTTCCTCTTTGCTCGATATTTTAATTTCCATGCCCAAAAAATAGTTTACAGCACCAAGATCTTTCATGTCGAATTTGGAGGACAATTGGGTCTTCAAATCTTGGATAATTTCTTTGTCATTTCCAACCAACAACATATCATCCAAATACAAGACCAAATAAATAACATGGTCACCAATTAATTTAAAATACACACAGTGATCTGCTTTGCTTCTGGTGAAGCCAAGTCCCCATATAAATGTATCAAATTTCTGATACCGCATCCTTGGTTACTGTTTAAACCCATACAAAGACTTCTTTAACTTGCATACCAGTTCTTTCTTACCCTTCACTACAAAGCCTTCAGGTTGCTTCATGTAGATTTCCTCTTCCAAATCCCCATAAAGAAATGTTGTCTTCACATCCATCTGTTCTAACTCAAAATAAAAAGCAGCAGCAATAAATAAAAGTAATATAATAGAAGTTACCTTGGCAATAGGAGAAAAAATATCATCGAAATCAATTCCCGACACCTAGGAATATCCTTTTGCTACCAACTGAGCTGTGTATTTCTCCACTTTTCCTTCTGCATTTGTCTTCTTTTTGAACACCCATTTGCTGCCAATGGGTTTCCTTCCAGCCAGCAACTCCACCAGATCCCAAGCCTCATTTTTGTTCAAAGATGCCATTTCATCAACCATGGCCTCTTTCTAGAGTTTTCCATCCTCTGAATCCACTGCTTCCTTCATAGTTCTAGGATCATCATTAGTAATAGAGAAAGCAAAATTTGAACAGAAAGTAGATGGAATATACCTTTCTAGATGTCGTCTTTCTCGAACTGATCTTCTCACACCCGGAGTTTGTGGCTCTTCATCTTTTGATTCTTCCTCTGATGTAGAGTCTGATTCTTCCTCCTTAACCTCAAACTCTATCTTCTTAGATTCCTTTGGTTGGACTTCATGTTTAATAACATCTTTTACCTCTATGAACACCACATCTTGGCTATACACAACCTTCCGTGTGACTAGGTTCCAAATTTTATACCCCTTTAAACCATCCTTATACCTAATAAATATGCACTTTTCCGATTTACCATCCAACTTGGTTCATTTATCCTTTGGAACATGTACATATGCATCACATCTGAATACCCTCAGATGTGAAAGAGAGGGTTTCTTACCAGTCCATACCTCTTGTGAAGTCTTATCCTCCAACGCTGATGAAGGTGACCTATTGACCAGATAACATGCAGTATCCACCGCCTCTATCTAGAATTCCTGTCTTAACCTGGCACCACTGAGCATGCTTCTTGCACTTTCCATCAATGTCTTATTCATTCTTTCTGCAACTCCATTTTGTGAAGGTGTATATGAAGTAGTCCTCTGTCATGCTATACCACACTTCTTACAGAATTCTTCAAATTCCTTGTTGTAAAACTCTCCACCATTATCTGTCCTCAATACCTTTATCTTATTCTTTGTCTAATTTTCCGCAAGAGCCTCAAATTCTTTAAACCTATCAAAGGCTTCAGATTTCTTCTTAAGGAAATATATTCATGTATTCCTTGAGAAGTCATCTATAAGTGATACATAGTACACAGACTTACCCAATGATGGAACCTTCACAGGTCCAAACACATCACTGTGCACAAGTTCTAATATCTATTTCGCCCTCTTACTACCAGAGGAGAAACTCACCTGATTCTACTTATCATATACAAAATTTTCACAGAAATCAAAATCTAGAGAGTTATTACTCATACCTTTACCATGAAGCATTCGAAGGCCCTTCTCTCCAATATCTCCAAGCCTTTGATGCCACAACATGGTCTTCTCTCCAGAGACAACTAGATTTTCTACTCCACTTTCAGGAATGACAGAACTGTTGCACCCATCAATAAAAGTGCTACCTTGCAGCTTGTACAAAGTTCCAATTCGAACTCCTCGCATCCATACCAGTGCTCCCCAAACCATTTTGTAGGCATCCTTCTCAAACACTGTTTTTACATCTGTATCATCCAGTTTGCTTATAGAAATCAGATTTCTAGCTAATGCAGGAATATGCAGAACACCCATAAGTGTTCTAGCCCTTCCACCTTACAACTCCAACTTTACTTTTCCACGACCAATGATTCTAGCCTTCCTATCATCCCCTAAGAAGACATAACCACCATCGTATTTCTCATACTCACAGAACCACTTTCTATGGGGAGTGAAGTGAAACGATTCACCTGAGTCAATCAACCATGCTTCATGATCTACATGTGTACTTGAAGAAGCCAAGTACACATCCCCACCTTCATCTGAGGTGGTTTTCGCCTTTGTAGAAGGAGCATCATCAGATCCCTTTCCTTTATTAGGAGCTTTAGATTTATAATCCCTTTTGTAGTTCCCTTCCTTTCCACATTTCCGGCACACCGCCTTTATAGGTTTTCCTGGAGATTTAGATCTCCCTCTAGATTTAGATCTCCCACTCGATGACTTATTTTTGTTTTTGTTTTGGGACCATCCTCATACACACAAGGAATCACCATTCTAGCTCTCCATATTTTTTCAATCTCATCTCCTCCGTGAGTAAATATGAGACTATTTCATCAAACTGTAAGGCAGTTGCATTGCTACCTATTGTAATAACCAGACTATCCCACGAATCTGGTACAGAACACAACAAACTAATGCACTTATCTTCATCTAAAATTTTAATATCAATAGATGTTAACTAACTTACCACAGTACTAAATGCATTCAGATGCTCTCTCACCGAGTCTCCATCTTTCATCCTCAGGTTATACAGCTTTTTCTGTAGGAACAGTTTATTCACCAGAGACTTAGATTGGTACAAAGTCCCTAATTTGTCCCACAAAGCCTTCGCCGTAGCTTCCCCTGATAGATTCAGCAATACTGAATCTAAGACACACAATCATATTGTGCTCTTTGCCTTTTGATCCAACTTCATCCATTCTTCATTGGACACTTCCGTTGGTTTAGTACCCAGATCTACCGCGATCCACTGATCTTTATCCACCCACAGATCCTCCATCTTGAGTTTCCACAACTAAAAACTCTGACCATTAAATTTCTGGATCTCTATATTTCCACTGCTCACCATCTTATTTTACCAACAAAATCGATTTTGTAGATCTCCCACTGAACAGGGTCTACCACAGGCTCGAGCGAAATCCTTAAGAAGCAAAGGTGTCCCCTTGAAGCCAAAATAACTCTCATACCAAATGTAGGTTTTAACCCCATGCAGAAATTACCTGCATACAAATACTAAAACATAGAAAATAAACAATGCGATAGCATAACACATAAAACACATATACATAGAGATTTTCCCTTGGAGCCCAAAACCGGGACTACCACCTTGATTTTTCATTATGTTCCTTTCAATGTTATAATACATATTTATACATGCCGAAGCATCCAATACCATGGACTGAAAACCATCACATCCAAAAACATATGTGAAAATCATGCACGAAACCATAGGTGGGTCCGCCCATCCTAACATAGGGTCCAAAACCAAAATTTTCTAGGGTAGTGTCTCAGACCCCATAAAGTGGGGTTACAAGTACCCGTCAAACTCGTTGTGACCTCCCCCCCTCTAACCCCCGATTAACTACGTGGGCTAGTCGTGGAAAGAATATAACACAACCCAATAAGTTCATGGCGGTATTTACATCCATATACATATATACATATACCAAAACATCACACCAAAACATATACCAAAAACATTTTCCCAACTAGGGAATAGAGAAGGATACATAATGCGCATTTGGTCTTCCATCTCCCATGTAGCTTCATCGGGCCCAAAGTTCCTCCACTATGCTTTAACATACTTGATTGCTCGATTTCGAAGCATGAGCATATTTCTCTGCAATATACAGTGAGGTTCTGATTAGAATTATCCATCTAGACCCACTTACAATATAGGCAAGTCAATCACATGATCAACATCTTTAACATATTTATTAAGAAATGACACATGGAAAACATCATGGAATCTCACTGTTGAAGGTTGTGCAAGTCGATAGGCTACTAGTCCAATCCTTTCAAGAATCTTAAAATGTCCACAAAACTGAGGTGCCAAATTGGTACATGATACAATCTATAAGGAGCTCTTCTTCGGCTTGATATGAAAGTACACATATTCGCCAACTTGAAGTTCCTTGAATTTTTTTTTCTAATTTGCATAATTTCTTTGTCTATCCTGTGTTGCCCTCATATTCTTCATGATTAACTGTATTTCCTATTCCATCTTTGTGAACATATCTAGTCCAGTCAACACCATGTTAACTATATCACTCCAAGTGATGGGAGTATTACAACTCCGCCCATACAATTCCTCAAACAAACTCATCCTCAAAGATTCTTAGTACCCATTGTTGTAAGTGAGCTCAACTAGTGGAGGATACTCTTGCTGCTCTCATTGTTGATGCACAACATAAATCCTTAAAATGTCCTCCAAGATCATGTTAACCCTCTCTATCTTTCCATCCATTTGTGGATGAGAAGTTGTATTGAAGGCCAACTTTGTCCCCAAACCTGTAAACAACTCCTTCCAAAACTTGGAAGTGAAATTAGCATCCTTGTCTAACACATTCTTCTTCAGAACACCATGCAGTCTCACTACATCTCTGATGAATACCTGTGCTACATAACTAGATGAATATGTAGACTTCACTACAATGACGTGTGCTACCTTTTTCAACATGTCCAACACAACCATGATTGAATCATTATGTCTAGATTTCCTTAGTAAACCTATACTGAAGTCCATGGAAATGAATTCCCATTTCCACTCTAGAATCAGAATTGGCTGTAGTAGTTCACCTGGATACTTATACTCTAATTTTACCTGTTGAAAATCCAAGCATATAGACATAAAATCTGCCACTTGTCTCTTCAAATTTGGCCAATAGTAAAACTTATTCACTGTTGTCACCATCTTCTAATATCCTGTGTGACCTTAGTACCACTTAACATGAAATTCCCTCAAGATAAGCTTATTGATCTCACTATCATCTGGCACATATATCCTATCCCTAAATTTGACTAAGCCATCTGATGTGAGGTGATATTCCACAGTCTAATCACCTATACCCTGTTTTAACCTATGCCTAAGCTGTTTATACCTATCATCCTATTTTCCTGCCTACATGGTATGACCATGTAGATCTATCCCATAAGAACTCATAGTTGTTATATTATTCACTTGTATCCTCCTACTAAGAGCATTTGCAAACATATTATCTTTACCTTTAATGTACCTGATCTCAAAGTCGAACTCATTGAGTGTGGCCAACCATCTAGCTTTCTTGACATTCAGATTTGGTTGGTCAAATAGGTACCTCAATATGTTTTGATCGCTCATCAATACAAACCTCCTGCCCAAAATATAGCACGTCCACATATTCAATGCATGAATGGTCGCTACCAACTCAAGATCATGTGTCAGATAATTATGCTCGTACTCATTCAGTTTCCTTGATTCATAGCATATTAATTATCCTTCCTACACAAGAACTCCACCAAGTCCTCTCATGCAAGCATTTGTACATACCATAAATTCTTTTTCTGGATCTGCAATTTTTAGAACTAGCGCATTTGTCAACAACTTCTTTAACTTCTCAAAACTTGTTGCACATTCTTCAGTCCATTCAAATTTATTACCTTTCCTTTGCAACGATGTAATAGGAGAAACATTGCAAGATAAGTTCCTTATGAAACTCCTATAATAACTTGCTAACCCCATGAATGATCTTACCTCATCCATATTTCTAGGAGATTCCCATTCCATGATATCCCTTATCTTCTTTGGATCCACTATTATTCATTCCTTGGAAACCACATGCCCCAAAGTAGTGCACCTATACTTGAAAGAAACTACATTTACTGAGCTTAGCATACAATTGATGCTCTCTCAACAACCTTAATACTATTGCTAAGTGTTCAACATGTTCTTCCTCTTTTTTAGAATATACCAATATATCATCAATGGATATAATAACAAACTTGTTGAGATAAGAATGCAACACACTATTCATCAAGGACATAAAACAAGCTAAAGTATTATTCAAACCAAATGCAACTACAACAAACTCATAATTCCCATACTTGGTCTAAAAATATGTCTTGTAAATATCCTCTTCTTTTATGCGTACCTGATGGTATCCTAATCTAATATTAATCTTTGAGAACACTACTTCTCCCTTCAACTCCTCAAATAAGTCATCAATCATTGGCAATAGATACCTGTTCTTGATGTTCACCTTGTACAACTTCCTATAATCAATGCATAACCTGAGAGTACCGTCCTTCTTATTCAAAAACAACAATAGTGCACCCCATTGTGACACACTTCACAATGTATCCCTTTTCAATCTTTTCTTTCAATTGAAACTTTAGCTCCACTAACTCAAGTGTGTTAATCCTATAAGGTTCCTTTGATGATGGTGCTTCCTCTGGTACTAACTCAATGACAAATTCTACTTTCTTGTGAGGCAACAACTTTGAGATGTCTGCAAGAAACACATATTGCAATTGTTGTAGAACTAGGTACTTGCTCAATACATCCACATTATCAAATTAGTTACCTTTATCACTAGAATATTCACTACAAATAACAAACACCCTTTCCTGTGACTATGCTTCACCTACATAACTGTAACCATTCTGACTAATGCCTCCTTCTTACCCTGTAAGATTCTATTTTCTCCATTGTCATACAAGCAATCAATGGATTTGTCATAACAATCCACTTTATTCCTGTGAAGATATGACCAGTCCATACCCAACAACATATTGTATGATCTTAAAGGAAATACATTCAAATGTACTGATGTAGGCATACCATTCAACTCAAATGTGGAAATTCCTACCTAGTGATGAACTCTCTTCTTTGTACATATATCCAACTACACTAACCAAGATTTTGAATGCACTTCTTTATTAAGAAAATACTTATCCACCAGGTCAAAATTATCATAAATATAATTAGATTGAGGGTTAATCAAAATAGAAACAACATAATCCCAAATCTTACCATCCATCTCGATAATAGACATCTAGTGATCTACCTAACTAATCTCCAATGTTGCATAGATCCTAGGAATGCTTGTCCAACATCCCCCCACAGCCTGCACCTCCTGAGAACTATAAATTTGCAATCTACCACCCTAATGCTATGGAAAATCTCTCTTGCAATTCTCTCCTCCCCAAGTCCAACATCGTACAAGCTTCCTATCATGACCCTTGTTCTTCTCATATTGAAATCCATGTCCTTTGTCGTATGCATTGAACTTCTTAGTTGGCTCTGCATTTTATTTGTTACCTATGTCCTAAGGTATTGTTTTCTTGTTTTCCCATTTTCCTTTATTATTATCACTACCTTTATAGTCCTGCTTAGTCTCATATTCATTCTTTGATTGCTCAAATCAATGCTTCAGCTTCCGGATGGCCTCCTCCAATGTTCTAGACTTATCAAACTCAATCTTGTCTTTGACTGCTATCAGAAACCCATTGATAAATCACTTGATATTTTCCTTCTCCTCCTTTAGGTAAGGCACATACCTTAATAACTATAGGAATCTACTAGTGTACTCATTGGTCATAGATCCCATCTTTAGCTCATAGAATTAATTTTCCCTATCATTATAGTATCTCTATGATAGATACTTATTCCTGAATAGTCTCTCAAACTCGCTCCAATTCAATTCCCATTGATAAATACCTCTAAAATTCTTTACATATTCCCACCAAATAACTTCTTTACCTTTAAGACTAAATGTCTCTATTTTTTCCTTCATGTTTTTTGAATAATCATGCAACCTAAAGAACTTATTCCTACCAATAAACCATTTTTCTTCATCTTGTGACTTTTTCATTTCCCCATCAAATGTAGGTGGATTTTATTTCTTGAACTGATATGGAAGATATTCCTTATCACTCCTCCTATAAGGATGATAACAATGATGATCATAGTGCTTGTTTGAACCAAAACTAGAATAATACTTATGTCCATCACCTCTTCGATCTAGAGTGTCCAGGAACCTACTATATTTAATCGTGTCACCTTTATTTAACCTGTACCCACTATGATATCTACTACCATATGCCCCATTCATCCTATCCTCACATCCATGGATGATTCGAAGTGGTCCCTGTCTCTGCAATTCTGAGAAAGTATAAAGAAATATTGTATTGGCTTCTGCTTGTTTCTCCTGTGCCTGAATGATTTTTTCATTATCTACCTTGCAACTTCTTATTTCTACCTTCAAAATTCTTAATGTGTCTGCTAAGTCAGAAGAGTGACCAACACCATGTTTCTCATTTGATCCATAGGGGTAGTCTTGGGAACTATAGTCGACCATATTTATATTCATCTTTATTGTTTTCTTCTTACAAATCATATAATGTCAGCTAAACCAAATTATAAACAAACCAACATAACTCAGTTTAGTTTAGCAGAGGATATATTGTCTATAAGATCAACTAGAGTAGCACAATACATATATATAAACATAATCGTGTTAAACTTTAATCATTATTTCAGTCATTATCCAATCATCAATGCATGATCATACCAACTACATACGATGACCTCATGCTTGAAAACTATAAATATATCCATGTATGTATAGCAATATATAAGCACTGACATGGATAACCAGTGCATAACCGACATACACTCATGATGACCACATATAACAACAACACCATCAACTTTTCACATGAATACACCACTACAACTATGACAAACACGATGCATACACAACAAGTACACTGACCACAAGAATAGAGAACAATTATATGCAACCAACATGAATGGATAGTCAACACATTGCCCATCTAGTCCAAGCAGTTAACCATGCTCTAATGCCACTCTGTAACATCCTCCTCCCACATTTACCCAAGTTAACTAATCCTCTGGGGTAAACATATAATGAGAGACTATTATGATCTGATTCAACTCCCCATGTATAGTTATGGAAGTTGAACCGACACAACACAACCAAGCTAACTTTCTACACATGTCACATAACCTTCAAGATGCAAACAACCTTACCAAGTGATCAATCACTGAGACAAATTGACAAGACATGGGCGTGCAAGAGATTGGGACCCGCCAGTCACTTTCAAAGAAATGGCATGCAAGTGAATGGGGTATTTTTCAACTAGTTCAAAGCCGACAACCCCATATCTTGTGCCACTTTTTCAGGGCCACGACTTAGGCCATTGCCTAGAACTCCAAAAACTTCCAAAAATGAAAAGTAACATAGAAACAATGAAATGAATGAAAATAACTAAAAAAATACCTTAATGGACCCCTACTAGCCTTTAAAAGCATTTCGTGAAACATGTCACAAATATGCATTGTAAAGTTCATAACAATAGATCTGACCATAAGGGTCTCATACTTATTTGAGAGTCGTTAAGCAACATTAATGTCTTATCACATTAGTTGAATTATCATTTATTAGGTCATATATTCATTATTGATTCATTTATAAATCAAAACATGATGATAGGCATACATCATCACTATAATAAGACATTCTCATAACAAGCATATAACAAACATAAATAACAAGGATATAGCAACCATAAAAACAATGTATAAATAAGTATATTTAGTTATCAAATACAAGAGGAAAGAATCTGTTATTAACATATGCAAAATACAACCAGGTCTGGGACTTCTATGAACCACTTGACCATCCACTAGGCTGAACCAAATCTCCCCTTCAGCCAGGCACCCTCATGCCATATTCTAAGGATGAATGTGCGATTTCATGGAACAATCCAAAAAAACCAAACTAGGGCTTCCAGAGGCCAAAACACCTCAACCATCAACTAATGATTCCACCTCACAATTAGACATCACTAACCATCACTAGATTGGTCTCCATCGAAGGTGTCTAGGGCTTCAGAGAATTTTTTCCAACCAAGGCTTCCAAGACTAGTAACTCAACCCATAGTTGTTACCGGGCTACAAAGCATTTTTCCAACCAAGGATTTGGGACTAGTAACTCAACCAACCAATTGCTCCAAATTTTTTTCCCAACTAATTCTCTAGGACTAGTAACTAAACCCACGTTGTTATAGGGCTCCAGCTGTTACAGGGCTCTAGAGTGTTTGTCCAACCAAGGCTCTAGGAACTAATAACTCAACCCACTACCAAAGGAATATGAGAACCATCTAGAAAGAAAAAGTAAAACCCATAACACCATGGCTATCTAGGAAACAGAAAGGTTTGGAGAATCCATTTTCAATCTAGGAAATCCTTCATGCCATTGAAATATCATAACCAAATAACCACATGCATATGCCATGCATGCCAAAACTACCAAAGAAATCATACATGCACCTTGGTAGATGCAAGAAAAACCCATTGTAGTTGTTGATCTCAATTTCCTCTTGGACTTTCCTACTCTTCCTTTGCCTTGTTGCTCCAAATCCCAAGTATGCCACATTTCTCCAAGAGTTCTCCAAGAATACTCAAGTCTCCAAGAGTATGAGAGAGAGATAATAGAGAAATAGCTCCAAAAATGAAATGAAAAAGGGTTACAAAATGATCCTCAAAATCCTTTTTATTAATGAGGCCTCTTTCTCTTAAATTTTCCATTATTTTCCTTCATTTTCCTCCTAACATGTAACGTGTGACCTTTCACCTTCCTTTTCCCTTAATTTCCATTATTTTCATAAATAAAATGCCAATTAATTCCTCATGCATTTCCAAAGCCTTTTCCATTTATTTTTCTAATTTCCTTAGCCGTTTGTTAATATTAAGTGATCCCCATCACTATGTTTTTCACAACATTAAGCTTGGAACACATGTCCCATGACCAAGGTCTTATTTTTCCTTTATTAACTTTATTACATAGATTTTTTACTAGGGTTGTTGCAAAGTTGATAATATGGTGGCGAGTCTAGTGTGATAAATCCTCTAATTGATTCGGTATGACGGTGGTACTCCATTGGATGACACGGGAAATGCCCCCTAGTTTGATTTAATATTTGAGTGCCAATCTCCATCATTTGAAATTTGAAGACAATAGAGGCGTCATAATGCATAGTCTTCTTGAGCTTATCTTGTGAAGCCATGACATATAATATGGCCTTATTTGAAGGAAACTCAACATCAAGGGAGGTATGCAAAAGTGATGGAGTGTTAGCCCATGTGGAAACAATATCCTGATCATATTCCATATTATGATGGAATTTCTCACCAATGTCGTTAGGTGGTGGTGGGACTATTGAAGAGGTGATTACTTCCACTAAATGTGGCATTATTTCACTATGAGATTCATCTACCATAGGAACCACCCAAGGATAAATAGGTCCAAGTGATTCACTAGTGATAGAAGAGATCATGTTAATGGTGGAAGTTAATGGACATGGGTTTTGTGGATTAAGTGGAAATGTGCCCATCAATGAGGAGTATTTGAAAATTCCTGCTCCAATTCTTTTAGCAAGGGTGGTGGAATTTCCTACAAAGGGGACTGACTGACTATCGTGAAGTCAAAGATCAAGATTGAAAAATTCTAACTCATCAATGTTGACTATCTCACCCTCATCGGGGAACATCATGACACACAAGACAAAAGACACAACAATGGTCAAATCATAAAACCAACCTCACCCAAGTAGGATGTTATAATAAAACGGTGCATCAATGACCTTGACCTCAATAAAGATCATTTTCCCCCTAGCACTATGAGTAAAGTGTAAAATATCCCTTGAATCTACATGTTATGCCTACGAAAATCCTTTAATATTCATCTAGGTGCAAACAATGTTGGGGAACCAAGAGATTTGCAACACTTTGACAACATCATGCAAGTTGATGCTTCCTCATCCAAAATTGTCCTATGAACAAGTTGTCCAAATAAGTGGACCATTAACTAAAATACTAGATGATTTGGAAGATGGGATTTCCATAAAGAAGGATTGAAGGTCATGATATTTGAATCTGATGGATACACCCCACCGATGATAGATAACAATGTCTTGCATTATGTTGGGAAACTTTGCAAAACTTCTAGTGTGAACATAGCAGTTGGAGCGTGGACCAAATCCTTAACAATATTGTAGTTGTGAGCGACATTCACATTAATATTATGTGAAGTATTTTGAGGTGTGCACTTAGGTGGGTGTTACACAATGGGTAATGATGGATTATCAAAATGAAGCTTCCCATCAACTGAAGGTTCAGCCATAAGCTCCAAGGTGGAAGTTCCATTCTAATGATTCAAATAATTATGTTCCCTAGTCGATAAACTAATTGTTGACTTAACCATAAATATATCTTTCATAGAATATGAGTCATTAGAAGAAGTGTTACCCCCACTGCCCCCTTGTTGAGATGCTGGGGGGTTAACAACCATGTGCTGTCACTAGGCCAAAAAAGGAATCATCAAGACAACTGGTTGACGATTAGGTTGGTACAATAAAAACCTATGAATCTCATTCATCTGGGGGAACTCATGGGTAAGATGATCATCCCCACAAATATTGCAAGGAAAGAAATTCTTATTTTTCTTCTCCTTGGTACCACTCCTAGTGTTGTCTCGTGCTTATGATTCCCCTTGTTCCTTAGTTAGATTTTTATATGTATTATTTTTCTTCTTACTTCCCATTTGTTGAGGATTCTTATTCAAGTTTGACTAAATGGAATTGACCTCAAAGGTGGGAACACAGAAATCGAGACTTTGATTAGTAGGCTTGTCATCTAGGGCACTAGAATAAATGGTCATCTAGACCGTCTTAGAGGTTATTGGCCTATATTTCTAGAAGAAATATACCCCATGACTACATCATCACGGGTTCCAAGTTTTTTTATTCAAGAGATTAGTTGATGAGTGAGGAGAATTTGGAACACAGTGATATAAGGTTCCCACTTGACAATAGATCAAGTTTAGTTGATGGAAATGCAAGATATATTAATCCTTAGTTTGGACTCCACCCTTTACTACATCTTTAGCAATTTTACGCAAAAAATACTTAATGAACCACTCAAAGAGAAAATCATCAGGAATTTTGGTTTGGAGCAAGGCACATATCCTCCACTCACGAATATGATTAGAGATGTGTGTGGCATTATCCTAGTAGAATCTAGTGAGAATATATGTACAAGAATCATATCTAACATGTAATTGATATTTATTAACAGATCTATGTGCTATATATAGGAAATTTTCATGAGCAACAGATTCTAAATCAATATGCCATTTGACAACACCACTAGTGAGAGTCTACTAGAAAGGACACAACCAAATGCTATAATCCATAAACGATTTGGAAAAATACCAAAAATGATAAGAAGTGATATGGGTTGTAGGGCCTTCTCCAAGTTTACCATCAAAATTAGCAATTCATGTTGGAAGTTTATAAGGAATAAGTGGCCATGCAAGGTTATGAATTATAGTATTTTTCAAAAACATATATAAACTAAAAAAATCTATAGTTTTTAGGAAACAAGTTGTGAACAATACTTGGGAGGAGTTAAGGGCCCTTTATGATCCAAAGGGAGGAGGTGCTCCACACATGGCTTGGTTCCTAGTGCTAGGTTGAGTCACAAAAAATGGTTGACTAGAGGTATTAGCTCTAGCTCCCATGTAAACGTGTTGTGGGTTAATGCCCCCAAGGTAGTTTTCTCCAGTGGTAAAAGGATTCCCTATAGGTTTTGTCACCTTCGATAAACTCACGAAAACTTCGGTCAACTAAAACACAAAACCCTAGGTCCTAACCACTTGGGGAGAGTGTCGTGCATGCGACTAAAATCCTTCAATTACATTCATAGGTGTGCATACCTGTGTTTATAACTGAAATTTCCCTATTTCATTCCTACGACTATGAACCAACACCCTACAAAACACATGCAAGCTTCAGACCATGCAATTTCAAACCTTGCGAGTGAATCTTTGTGGACCTACCTCAAACCTATGTGAGCCAAAAACCAAGAACGAGAATAGAAGAATGATCTAAGATGGTGTCCAAATGACGTTGATGTCACTTGTATTTATATCCTTCCAAGGGTGTCCAATTTTCTTTAGGGCCAACCTGATCAAATACATGCATGTGGGGCTTAATTCAAAATTACACTTTTCCTTGTCCAATTTGTGCACTTCAATACTCAAAACTGGTCATCTTGAAAAGAGGACTCTCGTCCCATGGTTGGAGTTTTTCCCTAAATTGTCAACTTAAAAATCCCTCTGAGCTAGCAAGAAATTCCAACTACATCATGTAGTCATCGCAAGAATCCTCTAACAAAATCATATCCAATCTCAAGTATCTTTCCATCACTAATCATCTCTTCTTATCTCTTGATTGTATATGCTGTATGAAATCTAAAATAAGAAGAATTTGATGTTATAGGGGAGTCCAAGATACCACCCTCTATCCATCGGGGAGCCACTGCTACCACCCAAAATCACTACCAGTAGGGAGCCCAATGCTACTACCCAGTAAACATCATAGAGATTATCATTATGGAGCCCTACTCAACCTAGAACCACATTATTGATCACATGTTAGCCCCAAACCTTATGGGGGAGAAGAAAATCTTCAACCCCATGTCAAGTAATGTGATATAGGGGTGCACATCTCAACCCATCCCATTTCCCACTAATCTTCCCAATAATGACACTCAATAGTCATGTGGTAGAACGCTTGCATCATAATTAGAGCTTGGGTGAGATACCCAACTTACAAAAGGTAAGGATCACACACCCCCAAGCCTCCTTATCCCATTGCTTAGATAAGGAGGGAAAATCCCAACAAGCCTGTCTTGTGGGTATGATGCCAGCTAAGATATACTATGCTAGACCAAGATAGGGGGAGATACCCGACTTGTCAAAACAAACAAGGATCACACACACCCTATGGGTGACAGTGCGGGAGATACTTGACCTACTACAAGAGTAGGGATCATGTATACCTATTTTCAAGAGTTCCATCAACCCTAAGAGCCCTCCATCTGAATTGCTCACCTTGGAAGCTCAGATAGGGAGGAAGATTTGGCTCAATGTTCTCGATCAATCCTGCTCTATGTAGATCAAAATAATATAATCGTGTTGATATCTAGTATTGGCATAATCATCATGTCGCAATAGCAACAGTCTCATGTTAATGCATGATAATAAATAAAATATTATGCTAGAAAAAAAA
>APFE031580078.1:32692-108954 GCA_000404065.3 Pinus taeda | reverse complement strand
CCCGCCCAATACTGCTGCCACCCCAAAAGCGGTGCGATAAAACCACTTACTGCCCTCACTCCCCACCGCTGACATCATCCAATGACATCACAACCACGTCAGCACCACGTCACTATTGCCACCTCAGCGCCAAGTCATCCACCACGTCACCTTCCATACCCTGGTTCACAACAAAAAATCTATATCATGATGATTTCATCACAAAAAGTGCCAAAAAGCCCAAGAAGCTGATTTTTGTTAAAAAACCCCGTAAAATTGTTTGTTTTTTACCATTCTCAATGTGTAATTTCGCTGAGCTTTTGCATGCAAACGACGATGAGTTCACCAGCAAACCTTCAGTCTTCCACCTTGACCACCATAGCTCTGCGCCCCACTATGGAAATCATCTCCCAACCAGCCAGTAACTCAAGTCCACTATGAAAAACAGGTATTTACCATCATGCTGTGAAAAACCCTCTGAATTTCGATTTTTCGCTGTGAAAATTGTCTGGTCAATCCTAGAAACTTGTCAAAATTTCACCCTTCTACTACACATAAGCCCACCAGGACCACTCATTCGTCAAAAAACCTGCACATTGCATACCTCTCTATACAATTCACCCAGTGAGCCGAGAAAAACTAGTATTCACCTCAGTCTTGCTCCCAAGCTCCCGTATTGACTTCCCTCCGCAAAATTGCCCACTAAAACTACTAGTTTGCCCACATTTTGCTATAGAAACTGCCAATTCCGCCCCACTCAGCAAAATCCCTCCAATTTAGGCCGATCTCAAGGTCTGTTTGGTTAGTAATTGCTAAAGGAAAGGCCTCGAAACCATTGCTACTCATCCCTTGCAAGACAAACCCTTCAAGCTTCATCCTTTTGCTTCAAATTCTGCCCACTAGAGTCAAAACAAAGCACTCCAATTAGCAAATCCTCTGGAAAAAGTCCCAGGGCCTCTATTTTGCCCACTATTATTGTAAAAGTCCACATTTCAATCAAAAAACACCTGAGAACTTATAAAGATGACAGCCCCTGCTCCAGTAGCCCTTAATGTGGCCCCTCTCAATGCCCCACATAAAGAACTGGAGTGGTTACCCCTAGTTGACAAATATTTTCTGATTAATGACATAATGGGTAGCAAATCTCATCTCCAGGCCTTTTGTGAGATCAGGAACAGCCATAGAAACAAAACTGACATCTTTGGGATTTGGGAGTGTAATATGCCCATGTACTACCTTCCTTATGTAGATGTTTTTCCTGACCTCATTCACCAATGCCATGCCAATTATGAGCCCACTTAAAGGGCAGTGATATCTCCTTCTAGGACAGTTCTATTCTATATCACCCCTGAATCAATAAATGAGATGCTACATTTCAAACCAACTGAACCATTGACTCCTCTTTCCTTGGGATTTCTGCTTGACCAAGGTGCCAAATTTCCAAGTGCAGAGATAACCAGAATTGGCAAAACATTTATGAAACCCAGTTGTCAACCACAGGAACCTCCTCCATACCAGGACACTTGGTTTAATGAAGCAGGAAAGTTTATTATTGACATGATAGCCTACATCCTGGGATTCAAAACTAGTGAGTATGTAGATGAAACCACATTGGTCCTATTATCCATCTTTTCTACAGGACAGCCCCTTGCTGTCAGGTATGACTATGCCACCTACATAGCTGATAAGATCCATGAACAATTCATGAGCATGGATAGAGAAAGAGTGTTTAAATACACATCATACATATATCATTTGTTGCTCTACTATCAGCTAGATAGTTTCCAAGTTCCCCTTACAAAATTTGATGTCAAGGGAGAGCCAAGGTCTGTAATCTTCTGGACCCCGGCCTTCCACCATGTCTACTATTCGCCTTACACTTATTGTGAATTTATTGATCTATTCATATATCCAACCACCTCTCTACTGATAACAAGTCCTCCAGACAGACTTTCTGGTGAAATGCAAAGAATTCTACAGCTCTCCAAGAGCTATAGCATAGGTGACTGGTACTTTTACCAAAATCACACTGTGATTCGGGTATATGGCTGTGAGTTGAGCCCCTATAAATTGCGAAAATATGTGCCAATGCGGTTGTTTGCCCTGGAATACTTTAGACAATTCATCCAAGTAGATGTAATCCATTTCTTTGAGGCCAAGAAAAAGACACAACTTAAAATAAGGAACCAACTGGGCCCTTTCACCTTCAATCAGAGGGAAGCCTGGCTAGAGGCTGAAGAGATTTTAGGGCAAAGACTCATACTAAAACAGAGTTTCTATTGGGCACCATATGATCCCAATCATTTTATAAGCTATAGGAAAGTCAAAAATAAGCTACCAGCATATGTTCACTGTCCAATCCCTGAAATCTAGCAATATGCTAATCAACAAGAGTGGCTAGAGGGCACATTGTTTGAAGAGATGACTGGACAAGAGAAATTGGAAAAGGAAATGAAAGAGCTTGAGAAAACACTTGACCTGGACTCTTTTGGATAGGTACCCTCCAAGCTGCCCCAGCACATTGGAGGTGATACATCTTTTGCTGAGAGCTCAGAGAAAGCAGCACGAAAGGCTAGCTCAGTAGCAAAGGGCAAGGAAGTAATGGATACAGAACAACAGACCATGGCTGATCAGCCCACTACAACACAATAACAGGGAGAAGGGAAAGCTCCCCCAGCTCAAACCAAGGCATCTGAAGCCCCTGTTCTACAGACTCCTCAAAATGAGGAAAAGAGCATAAAGAGAGACAGAGAAGAGGATGCCCCTGCCAGTGGACCATCAGAACAAACAGGAGATAAGAGGCAGAGGTTGAATCCCTATTCAGAATAGGAATTTGTGGAAGATACCACAAGCACCATGAGAGGTCAGGAAAGAACTGAGTAGCAAACATCTCCAGTACCTGGCACCTCAACTAGCTCATTCCAGCAAGAGCTAGAGAGGCAACATAGCATGGAAGTTTCATCCACCAGGCCTCAAAGCAAACAAGGCTCAGATATCAACAAAACGTTTACTGATATAAAAGATAGAAATGATCCAGTGAGGATGCATCTTTATAATCAACTGATCAGGACAGCACCTACCAAGCAACAAAGGCTAATGGTTGCTTATGATATTCAGGAAAAGAAAATGATCCTCAGCCATTTCAAGCCGAAGACACAGCAACCCCAGTCAGCTGCTGATTATATAAGAACCAATCTGGAAGTTTTCTCCAAAGACATTCATCCAATTGACCAGATTGAGTTACATAAACAAACTGGGGAGATGGTGTATGCCACCTTAGCAGATAAGGCATTGCTTGATCACAAACTGCAAAATTCATTGCATAATACCTCTGCCCAATTAGAACTGGAGAAGGCTTCCTCCTTAGATAAGGACAACAGGATTAAGTCCTTAGAAGAAATCATCATCGAGCTGGGGCATAATCCTATGGATGCAAAGGGCATCAAAGCACTAATCAAGAAGAAGGAGGAGGACATTGCAGCCCTCAAAAGGAAATTAAAGTTGCCAATTACAGTGCATCCACAAAATGCGGAAGTTGCACAGTAGAAAGAGGAAGAGGACATGGTAAGTCTGCTGATGAGAATGAACGAGAGATTGGCAGAAACAGAACAAGCATTGGAGAAGGCCATTAAAGAGAAGTAGGGAGAGTCGACCTCCCAGCCACCTGAAGTAGCTCCAACAAGTGCCACTACTCCCCCCACAGGTACAACAACAATCCCTCGTACCATCCCAACATCAACCACAGGTACAACAACTATAGATGCTACAGCAGCACCAACAACAGAGCCAGAGACCAGCATGAAGATGGAAGAAACGATGAAAGCAGTGAAAGAGCTAGAAGCTCAAATGTCAGAGCTCAAAGAGGCAAAAGAAAAGCTAGCCAAATTAGAGGTGAGCTATGACAAGTCAAAAATAACAGTGGCAGAAAAAACTAGAGAAGTAAAGACCCTGGAGAACAAGGTGAAATCATTGGAAAAGGATCTCACCTTACGTAAACCTCTAGCAGACATTAAAATGATCTTGTGGACCAAGATTGGCCAGTGCATTACTAACAAATGGCGATCAATTCAGACAATCTATGAACAAATTGAATTGATAGAAAGGGAACAAGAACAAATTCAAAGGGCCAGGGCATCATTCGGAAATATGCCTGAGCAGGCCAATAGGCTCATCCATTTTTTGAATACCAATACTAAAGAACAGCTAGCAACTTTGGAGATCACAGACAGGACAAGCACCATTTTGACAGTAAAGAAGGTGCTAACAATGAGAAATTTTATACAGACTTTGGAAAGGAAGTGTCAAGAGATGCAGATGGACATTAATGCTTTCACAGAGAAATTCACAAACTTGTTGCAGAAGGGTTTACCCAGTTTACTAACAAGCAATCAAAAACTATTATCACATCAACAGTATGCTCACAGGGTAAACATGTATGTAGCAAATCAGATCATTGCATCATCCAGCACCTCAAAAGACACAGGACCTCCTTCCGAACACAGCTTATATGACAAATTGGAAAATTTATTTTTTTATAGAACATGAAATAAATCATCTTTTTGAAGTCAAGCCTAACTTTTACAGGTATACTGATGCCGATGAAAGACTTGTAAAAATACAAAGACATCAGTTGCCTACAGAACAATGGTGGTAGAGTATGCTGGAAATTTTTCCTAGGTAATTTGGATCTTTCTACCTACATACACTTGGTCAAATAGCAAGACACGTGGCAGATATGAAGGAAGGAGCTCAAGTGAGGATCAAGGCACATTAAAGATAAATCAAGAGTAGGTGAAAAGATCAGGACAACAATGCAGGAATGAAAATTAAAGACACAACTACCAGCCAAATTCCTGGGTTAAAAGGTCTAAAATGTCTCATCAGTTAACTCCTACCTTTATTTCTACATTTATTTCTCTGACAGAGTAGGTAAACTAAGTTATTTCTTCATATCTTATCCACAAGATATTTTGTAAATCTCTTTGTTATAAATACCTCCCTAAGGAATGTATTCGGGGTTGGTGATTCTCCTCTTAGACTGCGCTGTAAGTCTAATATTTCTTAATACAAAGGCTATTGAAATGCATTGTTGTTGGACCTTCTGACTATGGATTTGATGATTCTGAGCTCTGCTACAGAATTCCTGTGTCTTTCTTTGGATCAATAATTTATTCTAAACTATGTCTTTGTGTTTTATATTTTTCGCAAATTTCATGTATGTTTCATAATCTTAACAACAGGGAAAAAGAATAGCCCAGAACTTGTTTAAATACACTTTCTGTTCAATTCCTGTTGTTATTTATGTTTTCTTCAGAACTAGCATAAATAGAAATTCTTAAATGCTTCTATTTCTACTAATTCCTTCATTTTGAAAATTGCCAAGGAATTCTTCACTGCTCCTTGAAAATATTCATGCACCTTCCCTCTGCCACCATGATAAAGGATTATTAACTACCCTTTACCCCCTGGCTTACATCCCATCAATCACTAGCTTTCAATATTGTTCCAAAACTGATTATCTTGCTCTGTAGTATTGCCCATCATCATAGAAACACACTCAGCAGTCCATCTTCATAGACTCCATTTCCCAATGGAATAAACTCTTTTAGACTTGCATCCTACCTCTGTCTGAAATCACCATCCAAACACATTTAAAACAAACCTTTGCACATCATAACTAGCATAAAAACTTCAAATAAACAAAGTTAAATTATAAAGAGAGATCCATCTCTGGATGCAGTTTGGCTAGAAATTGCATCTAAATGATTGATTAGTGGTTACCTCGGCCATATTCCCTTTTCTCACAAGTTTTGGGGAAAAACCTGAGTGATAACATCATTGGTGACTCCACTAGGGAACTGAATGAATGTCTGTTAGTACTGTCTAATCTCTAAAGCTACAGATGGAGCCTAAAGTTAGCCAGGCAGCCTTTGAAACTGTCTTCGCTATGCAATCACAAGAGTAAATAAACGCTACTTCAGTCCAATTCCAATTTAGCTTTGGATTCTAAACTGTTCTCTCAAAGATTTGTTTGGCCATCCTAGTTTCAAACCTTTGTGAAGGAAAGCCCCAAATCCTCCTACATTTTAGTAGCTTCCTTCAAGATATTGTCAAAACTTGTATCCTCCAAGTATTCCTAGAAAATAACAAAACATACTTAGAAGCTGGATCCAAAGAAGAAAACTCGATACAAAGGTCAAACCCAGACCCAAATCCTCTAGCTATTTTTGACAATCCAAATCTGATTGCTAAGAGCCTTAGGAAACTAGAAAATCAAGAGAGTTTTGTTGATTCAAATCTTGAACCATCCCAGCAGAAACTCATTCAAATTAAACCTACTGCAGCAAATTATCAAGCCCTTCTTCCTATTGCTATAACTTCTTCCAGTTCACCTTTATCACTCCAAAATCTCTTTTCCACCCATCTATCCACAACACTTATCTTAGCTCCTATCCCTGTGCTTCCAGTTGTCCCCTTTTCCCTGCTAACTTGGCAAATAGATATGCTCCCCTACAGTTTCATGCCAATCCAGGGGCTATGCCATAGGATTCTCAGGGCAAAATTACCTATTTGATGGTACCGGCACTTACACTGCTCAACAACATACCAAGAGGATGACCAACTATTTTGAAAACTATGAGATTGATGATGATGATGATGTTAGAATGAAATTTTTTTTCTAGAGCTTAACTGGTGATGTCAGGACGTGGTTTAGGCCACTCCCTGCAACTATAATAGCTAATCTATATGCCCTATATCAGGCTTTCCTAAACAGGTGGGAAAAGAAAAAAGACCCTTTACACATCTTAACAGAATATGAGAACTTGAAGAGAGGCCCACAGGAGAGTGTCCAAGATTATTGTGCTAGATTCAACAATACCTACCTCGCTATCCCAATAAATCTTAGACCACCACCATACTTAGCATTGATCAAATTCCCTAATGGATTTGACTCAGATATGTCTTACCAGCTGAGGGAGAGAGCACCTCCTAGCCTTGAAGATATGCAGAGCATAGCTGTGAGTGTTGAAGCCAATGTGATTTCTAAACGAAATCGAGCTAGGACTGAAAGAAGAACAACTTTCAAAGAGGAACCCTCTACCTTTGAACAGAAACTTGATGCAATTATTAAAGGCATGGACAGGTTGGGAGATAGAGTGGAAACTATTGAGAGGAAATCTTCATGGGAAAGCCAACCAAACAACAATGCAAGAAATCCAAACTTTAGAAAAAATCAAAACCCCAATGTAGGAAAAGTTGGTCTAGACCAAAACATAAGGCCTCCCTTCCAAGAAAACTATGTAGAAGCCTCCACATCTAGTGAACCAACAAAGGACCCCCACATTAACCTAATGGGTCTTAATAGTGGCCAACCAATTTTCCTAACTCAAGAAGATCAAGAGGCTCATACTCTTAGTCAGTGTCAAATGAAATCAAGGGAATCCTTTGATTTTAAGCAAGGGTATGAAACAGTTGTATATGAAGTCCACAAGCAATAAAACATGAGAAGTAGGAGAATAGATATCCCTGATGATCCCAAGCACAAGACAATCAAGCAACCTATCAAAACTAAAATCAAGGACTCTCATGTACCAATCATCCCTAAATCAACTTCCAATCGAAATAGTCCAACAGTTGAAGATGTTTCAGACAAAGATAGATCAAAACAGCAACCTACATTTGTTTCTCCACTCAGAGAAGCTGTAGAAGAACCTTTGGAAGATGGTGAGTAAGTAACTCTAGTTCATCATAACATTCCAGTAAAAGAGGCAGTCGTTGAAAACTTAGTTGAAAGACATAACTTTGCTGCCCAAAATGTCAAAATACAAACAGAAAATCCCTTTAATATGGAGGCTGAAATAAGTAAGTTAAAAGTGTCCATCCCATTATTTGAATTGGCTAGGCATGAAGTTTTTAGGGAACAAATCAGCAGATCATTAAAAATTTCAGAAAACAAAGATTCAGTAGACATCCTTGATGATCAACCAGAACTTATATTTGGCCCTGAAGAAAATGGTAAAACAGTAGATGGAGGAGTCCCTCCCTTTTATGTGAGTTTAAACATTCATGAAAAGGTGCTTCACAATGCAATGTTTGATTTAGGAGCTGCACATAATCTGATGCCCAAATCTGTCATGGAAACATTGGACCTAGATATCACAAGGACATACAAAGACTTGTTTTCCTTTGATTCCAGTCAGGTTCGGTGTCTAGGCTTAATCAAGGATCTATGTGTGTCATTAGTCCAATATCCAGCCAAGACAATTCTCATGGATGTGGTGGTAGCTAATATTCCACCCAAGTATGGAATGTTGTTATCTAGATCCTGGGGTGCCAAGCTACAAGGATCTTTGCAACTAGACATGTCTTATGCCACTATCTCAGTCTTCGGCTAGCCTAAAAGGCTATACCGAGAAACTTTGATGAAGTATGTGGTAAGTAGTCAAGAAAAACCCCAAAACATTCCCATTTATTCTATGCATTCAGACATGGAATCTTTTATCTTATACAACACTAAGATTCAAACCCAAACTGATGTAAAAATGGTGACTTTAAGTTAGCATGAATTCCTAGACAAAGAATCCATAGTTCAAATTCAAGAAATCTTGGAAAACAATAAATTAACAGTCACACATAAAGAATCCTATGAGACTATAAATCCAACTATCACTACTGAGCAAATGGAAAAATCTCCTAATACCAGTTCAAATCAAGAAAGCCTATGGTATCTAGAGTTTGATGGATTTGTTAATAAGATAGGAGAAGGGGCAGGGGTTTGGATACATAATGTGAAGGATAACCACGCTGAAGGACATGCATTTAGATTGAATTTCAGGTGCACTAACAACATGGCCAAGTATGAAGCCCTCCTCTTAGGGCTCAAAGTGATAAAAAACTTAGGTGCAGCTCGGATATAAATTTTGGGAGACTCTGACCTCATCATTCAACAAATAAAGGGTAACTTCATTACGAATGATCTTAGGCTGAGGTCATATAGAGCTACTACAATGGAAATTCTCAACGCTTTTCTTGAATCCCAATTGACCAAGATTCCAAGGAATCAAAATCTACATGCCCATAGTCTAGCAACCTTTGCAAGCACTTGCAAATTACCATTTAAGCCCAATCACCTATTCACTACTGAAATAAAACATAGAGCTATTGTACCAGATAATGTCAAAAACTGGCAGGTGTTTGAAAATGACACACAAATCAGCAATTTCCTGACTTTGAAAGACGAGTTCTCAAGCACAAAAATGGATACCAATACTATAGAAAAAAGCAATCAAATGGAAAAAGTTGAAACACATATCTCTGCTGAGACAACAAACCAACTTCTACATCCCACCAAGTTCACTAAAATAGATTTATAGCAACTTCATGAAAAAGAAGGTGAGGATGCAATTGCATTAGAGTGCGAAGTCATTGAGCTGAAGGATAATTTTCTACCTACAGGCCTCACTCCTTTAGAGGACATTTTTGACTCAAATGACATCTCTAGGAAACCTAAAATGCAACCATTAAACGCAGAAATTGAGGACTGTAATCTAGGAACTATACAAAATCCCAAAATGATAAAGTTGTCCAAAGCTCTGCCTCCTGACCAAAAACTCAAGTATATTGAACTATTCAAAGAATTTCAAGATGTCTTTGCATGGAGTTAGGAGGACCTAAAGTCTTCTGATACTGCAGTAATCCAACACATAATACCTCTCAAAGAAAACCAAAAACCTTTCAAACAGAAAGTTAGGAGGGTCAACCCTGTGCTTCTCCCTTTGATTGAGAAAGAAGTTAAGAGAATGTATGAAGCTGGAATTATAGCTCCAATAAGATTCTCAAAATGGGTTTCAAATTTAGCACCCACTAGAAAGAAGACAGGGGAGATAAAATTATGTTTTGATTTAAGAAATTTGAACAAAGTCTCTTTAAAGGATAATTACCCTTTGCCCAAAATGGATCACATTCTACAAAGGGTAGTGGGTGCTTCAAGGATATCACTGTTAGATGGATTCTCAGGCTTCAATCAAATCCTAATGCACCCTGATGACCAAGATAAAAGTGCTTTAACAACCCCTTGGGGAACATTCAAATATGTGAAAATGCCTTTTGGACTCAAGAATGCAGGAGCAACTTTTCAAAGAGCCATGGATATTGCTTTTGCTAAAGAAATCCATGGCTTTTTAGTCATTTACCTAGATGATCTTACAACTTTCTCCTAATCAGATCAAGAGCACCTAGATCATCTAAGGCAAATATTCCTAATTTGCAGGAAATATGGTATATCATTAAATCCAAAGAAATCATTGTTTGGCCTAGAAGAAGGAAAATTATTGGGCCATATCATCTCTAAAGAAGGCATTAGAATTGATCCAGATAGAATACAAGCCATCTTACAAGTCCCTCACCCCAGAAACATTAAAGAACTACAAGCCTTTTGGGGAAAGATCAACTTTCTTAGAAGATTCATACCAAATCTACATGAGCTAATAAGATTGTTGAACAACATGCTCAAAAAATACTCTAAGGTTAAGTGGACAATAGAAACCAAGCAAGCCTTTGAAGAAATCAAAAAATCTTTGACTCAAACACCAGCCCTCACAAGCCCCAATTTTGACAAGGACTTTATCATATTCTCATTTGCATCAGAACATATAATTGTTGTTGTCTTACTTCAAAAAGATGACCAGGGATGTGAAAAACCCATAGCCTTCTTCAGTAAAGCCCTTAGAGATGCTCCACTCAAATATCAAATCATGGAGAAACAAGCATATGCACTTGTAAAGGCCATCAAGGACTTCAGAGTTTACATCTTGTACTCTCATGTGATTGCTTATGTGCCCAACACTGTTGTTAAAAACATCCTGACCCAAGAAGGCACTGAAAGCAAAAGGGGCAAATGGATAGCTACCATACTAGAATATGACATTGAAATTAAACCAACAAAACTGATAAAAGGACAAGGACTAGCTAAACTCATGACTGAAACTAACTTTCAAGCCCTTGATATAAATCAACTAGATAATGAGCAGGAAATGGTGACTCCACAGATCCATCAAGCCTTTTTAATATCACCTTGGTATGCTGACATATCTTTTGTATTATTAAACCTGCAAGCTCCTCCAGGATTATCCAGAACTAAGAAAAGATTTTTGAAAATGAAAGCTTCCAAGTTCTACATTTTAGATCATGCTCTCTTTTGGAAAAATCATGAAGGTGTTTTATTAAATTGTCTAATCAAAGAAGAAACTGACAAAGTACTTAAAGAATTTCATGCAGGGGATTGTGGTGGACATTTGTATTGGAAATCAACTACTGATAAAATCCTAAGGGCTGGATTTTATTGGCCCACCCTATTTGCTGATGTGAAAAAATATGTAACTTCTTGCCACAAATGCCAAATTTTTGTAGAGAAAAAGTTGTTGCCTCTGCCCCTCAAGCCCATTTCCACTGAAAAACCATTTCAACAATGGGGTTTGGACTTCATTGGGGAATCCACCCTTCATCCTCTGGCCAGCACAAATGGATTTTGACTGCTACAGACTATTTTACCAAGTGGATAGAGGCCATCCCTTGTAGGCAAGCCAATGACTCAGTAATCATGCAATTCCTTGAGACCAACATCTTGTCTAGGTTTGGCTGCCCAGAGAAAATTATTACAGACAATGTTGTTGCCTTTAAGTCTAAGAGAATGATTAATTTCTGTCATAAATACCACATTACCTTGGGCCATTCTACAGCCTATTACCCTCAAGGTAATGGCCTAGCTGAATCCTCCAACAAGAGCTTGATCAACATCATTAAGAAAGTCTTGGAGGAGAACAAAAAAAATTAGCGTAAAAAGCTTGTAAATGCACTATGGGCAGACAAATTGACCACTAAGAGATCTATTGGGACCAGTCCATATCAATTGGTTTATGGAATGGAGGCAGTGTTCCCTTCTTCTTTGGGAATCCCAGTGATAAATTTACTATAAGAGATATAGGCAGAACCTAATGATATTCAGAGAAGGATCAATCAACCTATTCACTTGCAGCAGACAAGAGAGGAGGTCTATCACAGAGCTCAAGTTCTACAAGAAAAGCTTAAAAAGATATTTGATAAAAGAACCAAAGCAGAGGATTTCTTCATTGGGGATAAAGTTTTAAAGTGGGATTCTAGAAGAGAAGATAGGGGAAAACATGGAAAATTTGATTTCTTATGGAGAGGACCATTTATCATTCAGACTATACAAGGAAACAACATCTACTTTTTAAAAATCCTGGATGGTACAGAGGCAAATGATGGACCAGTCAATGGCCGAATGCTGAAGCGTTATTTTGATCCACTTTGTTAAAGATAGCAGCACTTTAATTTGTACATAATAGTGTTTACTTTCTGCAGTTTATTATAGCAATAAGATAGGGAATAGGTTGCAGCAAAATTTGAGGAAAAGGTAAGGAATTGTGCCACCTTTGGGTATTGAATTTTAAGCCTATCAGAAGAAGCTAAAGAAGCAGACTTGGGAGCTGTGAAAATGACGAGAAGTAATCAAATAGATTATCCAAAATAGAGGTGCAATTATTGGAATGAGTTCATGAGAAATACAGATATTGCAGAGGAACCATTTTGTAACAGTAAAGGAGAAATTTCAAAATACAACAAGAACTGAATATAAGGCCATCTGACCTGTTGTTCTTTACTTTTCACCAGGAAAAGCCATCCCCAAGTGGAGCCACTTTTAGCTTCCTATACCAATAGGTTTCATTTTTCATGATTGACTGGAGAAGTGCCAAATATGTTCATCCTTTCCATGCTGCAAAGGTTCCATATTTTGTAGAATTTCATTATGTACATGTGGTTGACTCTTACCACAGTTGATGAATAGCCAGACAGTTTAATCCTAGCTAGATCATGTTTGAATTTACTTGTCTTAGAATAGAGAATAAAGGTCTACACAAATAGTTCAATCTTGGCAGACAAGTAGTTAGGTAGAGAAACAAAGGGTCTCAACAGCTTAATCTAAGCCCTTGGAAGAGGTAAGGGTATAACTTAGATAGGAGGGTAGCTAAAAGAAAAAATAAGAAGTAGGGCTTGCTAGTTCAAATGCACCCAATGAAAATGAAGAAAAAATGTTAGGTGTACTAGGCTAGGTAGGCAGTTTTGATGTTGTAGAAGCAGGTTTATGAGCAATTTGGTCCCTTGGAACAAGTTTCATCTCATAAAAATCATAAGGTGCCATGGCAAGGTGGTTACAAAACAAATGGAGCATGACTAATTTCCCTCCCCATTTTCCAAGAAACACTTAATAACATTCCCCCCAAGGACAATGAGATATGCTCACTGCCCTTAGTCCACTTCATTTCATAGGAAAAACTAAGTGAAACTATGTTTTCACCTAGGCAAAACAAGCCACATTTCATGTGTAGAATGCTTTTGTTCCATTTTGCCAAGTTTCCTAAACTTCATAACTTGGTATCCTTTCATTCCCCCATGCCTAAGTTTTCACTCTATAAACTTAACATTCATCCATACATATCCATTCCACATATTCATATTAACCTCCTAACTCTATTATATATAACTCCTATATAACTTTTTCCCTCCCCCTATTGTATAAAATACATAAAAAATCCCCAAAAAACTAATATCCCGACCCTTGGCAATATAGCCCTATAATAAAGATTTTCGGGAATTATAGGTTCACCTGGAACCTTATAATAACCCTTAGCACGCATGAAAACCTTGGGTTTCATTTAACCTTTGGTTATATGAATAACCAATCAGCCACAGTCCAGAGCTGAAATACACTAAAAAACCCCACAAAAACATTATACAACGCTAATATATTAAGGTGGGTCCCCGTGCCACACCCCCGCAGTTTTCCATTCGCCGTCGACCGTTGGATCGGGGCTCTCAGATCCAACGGTGTGGAACTATATCGCGATGCCCCCAGCGCCTAAACTTTATGTTATGGGAAAATGGCAGTTTTGCAGCCATACAGGGGACACGCGTTGCCCACCCAGATGTATCGGGACCCCCTCGCTCAATACCGTCGCTACCTGAAAAGCGGTGTGATAATACCACTTACTGCCCTCACTCCCCACCGCTGATGTCATCCGATGACGTCATATCCATGTCAGCCCCATGTCATTATTGCCACCTCAGCGCCAGATCATCCGCCACGTCACCCTCCGTACCCCTCTACACGACAAAAAATCTGCTTCATGATGACGTCATCACAAAAAGCGCCAAAAAGCCCACAAAGCCGAATTTTGGTAAAAAAGCCCGTGATAGTGATTGTTTTTTACCATTGTTCTTACATTATTTTATTGAACTTGTGCATGCATACAACAAAGAAATCGCCAGCAAACCTTTAGTCCGTCACCTCGACCACCATAGCTCGGCACCCCACTCTGCAAGTCGTCTCCCAACCAGCAAAGTAACTCTAGTGCATTATGAGAACAGGTATTTACCATAATCCTACTAAAAACCCTCTGAATTTCAAATTTTCGCTGTAGAATTGTCCGGGCAACCTAGAAACTTGTTAAAATTCACCCTGCTTCCTGCACATAAATACACCAGGACCACTTTTTCATCAAAAATCCTACACAGTGCATACATGTCTGTACAATTTGCCCAGAAAGCCGAGAAAAACAGGTATTCACCTGAGTCTTGCTCCCAAGCTCCCTGATTGAATTCCCTCTGCAAAATTTCCCACATTTTACTATAAAATATACCAACTCCATCACCCTCTGCAAATCTCTCCCATTTAAGCCGGGCTCTAGGTCTTTCTAGTATATAATTTCCAAAGGAAAGCCTTGAAACTATTGCTACTGATTCCTTGCTAAATAAACCCTCCAAGCTTCATTCTCTGCTTCAAATTCCGCCCACCAAAGTCAAAACAAAGCACTCTAGTTTGCAAATCCTCTGAAAAAATCCCCAGGGATGCTATTTTGCCCACTGCTGCTGAAAAGACCTACATTTGAATTAAAAACACCAGAGAAGTTATAAAGATGGAAGCCCCTGCTCCAGTAGCCCTCAATGTGGCCCCTCTCAATGCTCCACATAAAGTACTGGAATGGTTACCCCTAGATGACAAGGATTTCTAGATTAATGACATGATGGGTAACAAATCTCATCTCCAGGCCTTTTGTGAGATCAGGAACAGCCACAGAAATAATGCTGACATCTTTTGGATTTGGGAGTCCAATATGCCCATGTACTACCTTCCTTGTGTAAATGTTTTTCCTGACCTCATTCACCAATGCCATGCCAATTATGAGCCCACTCAAAGGGCAGTGATGTCTCCTTCTAGGAAAGTTCTATTCTATATCACCCCTGAATCAATAAATGAGATGCTTCATTTCAAGCCAACCGGGCCATTGACTGCTCTTTCCTTGGGATTTCTGCTTGACCAAGGTGCCAAATTGCCAAGTTCAGAAATAACCAGAATAGGCAAAATATTTATGAAACCCAATTGTCAACCTTGGGAACCTCCTCCATACCTGGACACTTGGTTTAATGAAGCAGGAAAGTTTATTATTGACATGATAGCCTACATCCTGGGATTCAAAACTAGTGAGTATGTAGATGAAACCATATTTGTCCTCTTATCCATCTTTTCTCCAGGACAGCCCCCTGCTGTCAGGTATGATTATGCCACCTTCATAGCTGATAAGATCCATGAGAAATTCATGAGCATGGACAGAGAAAGAATGTTTAAATACACATCATACATATATCATTTTTTGCTCTAGTATCAGTCAGATAGTTTTCAAGTTCCCCTCAGAAAATTTGATGCCAAAGGAGAGCCAAGGTCTGTAATCTTCTGGAACCCAGTCTTCCACCATGTTTACTTTTCTCCTTATACTTATTGTGAATTCATTGATCTATTCATATATCCAACCACCTCTTTACTGATAACAAGTCTTCCAGATAGACTTTCTGGTGAAATGCAGAGAATTCTACAGCTCTCCAAGAACTATAGCATAGGTGACTGGTACTTTTACCAGAATCACACTGTGATTCGTATATATGGCTGTGAGTTGTGCCCCTATAAATTGCCAAAATATGTGCCAATGCGATTGTTTGCCGTGGAATACTTCAGATAATTCATCCAAGCAGATGTAATTCATTTATGTGAGGCCAAGAAAAAGGCACAACTTAAAATAAGAAATCAACTGGGCCCTTTCACCTTCAATAAAAGGGAAGCTTGGCAAGAGGTTGATAAGATTTTAGGGCAAAGAATCAAGCTAAAACATAGTTTCTATTGGACCCCAATCATTTCATAAGTTATAGGAAAGTGAAAAATAAGCTACCAGCATATGTTCATTGTCCAATCCCTGAAATCGAGCAATATGCTAATCAACAAGAGTGGCTAGAGGGCACATTATTTGAAGAGATAACTGAAGAAGAGAAATTGGAAAAGGAAATGAAAGAGCTTGAAAAAACACTTGACCTAGACTCTTTTGGACAGGTACCTTTCAAGCTGCCCCAACATATTGGAGGTGATACATCTTTTGCTGAGAGCTCACAACAAGCATCACAAAAGGCCAGTTCAGCAGCAGCAAAGGGAAAGGAAGTGATGGATACAGAACAACAGACAATAGCAGATCAGCCCACCACAACAAAAGAACAGGGAGAAGGGCAAGCTCCCCCAGCTCAAACCAAGGCATCAGAAGCCCCTGTGCTACAAACTCCTCAAAATGAGGAAAAGAGCTGAAAGAGAGACAGAGAAGAGGATGCCCCTGCCAGTGGACCATCAGACCAGCCAGGAGATAAGTGGCAGAGGTTGAATCCCTATTCTGAGGAGGAATTTGTGGAAGATACCACAAGCAACATGAGAGATTAGGAAAGGACCAAGCAACAAACTTCTCCATTGCCTGGCACCTCAGCTAGCTCATTCCAGCAAGAACAAGAGAGGAAACATAGCGTGGAAGTTTCATCCACCAAGCCTCAAAGCAAGCAAAGCTCAGATATCAAGAAAACTTTCACTGAAATAAAAGCTAAAAATGATCCAGTAAGAATGCAACTTTATAATCATCTGATGAGGACAGCACCTACCAATCAACAAACTCTAATGGTTGCTTATGATATTCAGGAAAAGAAAATGATCCTCAGTCATTTCAAGCCCAAGACACAACAACCCCAGTCAGCTGCTGATTATATAAGAATCAATCTGGAAGTAACCCCAGTCAGCTGCTGATTATATAAGAACCAATATGGAAGTTTTCTCTAAAGATATCAACCCAATTGACCAAATTGAATTACATAAGCAAACTGGGTAGATGGTGTATTCCACCTTGGCAGATAAGGCATTGCTCGCTCACAAACTACAAAATTCATTGCACAATACCTCTGCCCAATTAGAATTGGAAAAGGCTTCTTCCTTAGCTAAGGACAATAAGATTAAGTCCTTAGAAAAATTATCATCGAGCTAGGGCATAATCCTAAGGATGCAAAGGGCATCAAAGCACTAATGAAGAAGAAGGAAGAAGAGATTGCAGCCCTCAAAAGGCAATTAAAGCTGCCAATTACAGTGCATCCACAAACTTCAGAAGTTGCACAATAGAAAGAAGAGGAGGACATGGTAGGTTTGCTAATGAGGATGAATGAGAGATTGGCAGAAACGGAGCAATCATTGGAGAAGGAAATTAAAGAGAAACAGGGAGAGTCGACCTCCCAGCCACTTGAAATAGCTCCAACAGGTACCACTGCTCCCCCCACAGGTACAACAACAGTCCCTCCTACTATCCCAGCATCAACAGCAGGTACCTTAGCTTCAGTAGCAATAACAGGGCCAGATACTAGCATGGGCATGGATGAATTAATGAAAGCAGTAAAAGAGCTAGAGGCCCAAATGTCAGAGCTTAAAGAGGAAAAAGAAAAACTGGCCAAACTAGAGGTAATCTATGACAAATCAAAGATAATAGTGGCAGAGAAAACCAGAGAGGTAAAGGTCCTGGAGAACAAGGTGAAATAATTGGAAAAATATATCACCTTACGTAAACCTCTAGTAGACATCAAAATGATTTTGTGGCCAAAATTGGCTAGTCTATCACTGACCAATGGCAATCAATTCAAACAATCCATGAACAAATAGAATTGATAGAAAGGGCCCAAGTGGAAATTCAAAGGGCCAGGGCATCATTGGGAAACATGCCTGAGCAGGCCAATAGATTGATCCATTTTTTGAATACTCACACTAAAGAACATCTAGCATCTTTGGAGATCACGAACATAACATGCACCATTTTGACAGTGAAAAAGGTGCTAACAATGAGGAATTTTGTACAGACTTTGGAAAGGAAGTGCCAAGAAATGCAGATGGAGATTAATGCCTTCACAGAAAAGTTTACAATCTTGCAGCAGAAGGGTCTACCTTCTTTACTAACCAACAATCAAAGACTGTTAACACGTCAACAATATGCTCATAGGGTAAACACATATGTTACAAATCAGATCACAGCATCATCAAGCACTTCAGAAGACATAGGACCTCCCTCCGGACAGAGTTTATATGACAAATTGGAAAATTTATTTTATATTGAACATGAAATAAATCATCTTTTTAATGTCAAGCCCAACTTCTACAGGTATACCTTGGCTGATGAAACACTAGTAAAAATACAAAGACATTAGTTGCCACTAGACCAATGGTGGCAGAGCATGCTGGAAATTTTACAAAGGTAATTTGGATTTTTCTTTTTATCTACAGTTGGTCAAATAACAAAACACGTGGTATATATGATAAATATGGGAACATTAGAGGAAGGAGGTCAAGCGGGGACTAGGACGCGTCAAAGCGAAATCAAGAGCAAGGTGAAAGGATCAGGACAGAAATGCAGGAATGCAAAGTAAAGACACAGCTACCAGCTGACTTCCTGAATTAAAAGTCAAAAATATATTAGCAGTTAAAGCAACCAACACAGCAACAATTACTCCTACATTTATTTCTGCATTTATTCCCTTGTCAGAGTAGGTGAAGGAAGTTATTGCTTCATATCTTATCCACAAGATATTTTGTAACTCTCTTTTGTATAAATACCTCCCCAAGAAATGTATTCGGGGTTGGTGATTTTCCTCTTTGAACCACGCTGTAGCTCTGAGATTTTTTAATACAATGGTTGTTGAAGTGCACTGCTGCTGGACCATCTGAATGTGGATTTGATGTTCTAGGCTCTGCTACAGAATTCCCGTGTCTTTCTATGGATCAATAAGTTGCTCTAAATTGTGTTTTGTGTTTTCTATGTTTGCAAATTTCATATATGTTTCATAATCTTGGTAACAGGGAAAAACAATAGCCCAGAACTTGTTTAAATACACTCTGTGTTCAATTCCTGTTGTTATATATGTTTTCTTCAGAATTAGGATAAACAGGAATTCTTAGATGCTTCTGTTTCCACTGATTCTTTCACTTTGAAAATTTCCAAGGAATTCTTTACTGCTCCTTGATAATATTCATGCACTTTCCCTCTACCATCATGATGAAGGATTCTTGACTGCCCTTCACCCACTGGCTTACATTCCATCAATTTCTAGATTTCAATATTGTTCCAAAATTGATTACCTTGCTCTGTAGTATTGCCCTTTATTAGAGAAACACACTCAACAGGCCATCTTCATAGACTCTATTTTCCCAATGGAATAAACTATTTCAGACTTCCATCCCAGCTCTGTTTAAAATCACCATCCAAACAAACTTAAAACAAGACCCTGCACATCATAAATAGCATAAAATACTTCAAAAAACAAAGTTAAATTATAAAGAGAGAGCCCTCTCTGGATGAAATTTGGCTAGAAGTTGCATCTAAAAGATTGGTTAGTGGTTACCTCAGGCGTATTCCCTTTTCTCACAAGTTTTGGGGAACAACCTGAGTGATAACAGGAACTATGCAAAAAAGTGACCACATAAGAAAGAAAACAAGAAGACTGCGGGAAGAGTAGCCTATAAAGCTTTGGATTCACATTTAAAACTTGATTTTATCCTCATTGCATGCATGGCAAGCACAATGATGGATAATGTGTTGTATCTCTATAGTGGTGACTCATTCCACGTGACGGGGAACAAATAATTTTTTAGAGACTTAGACGAGAAGGATCTCCAAATGCACATCGAGATGGGAGATGATGGAAGATATAGTGTGACTAGTATTGGCTCCCCTCTCAGGCTCAAGGATGTGATGTTTATATTGGGTCTAAAGAAGAATCTAGTTTCCATAGTTGTGTTTGAAGACTGTGGCTACAATGTGATATTCAATAAAGGGAAGGATTTCCTGAGACACATCGCCATTGGGAAATTGAAGAATATTGGGGTTTGAGTGAATAACCTCTACAAATTAGATGTGGAAGATTATGCAACATTAAGCACAAACGAAGAGAAGGTTCAGAGCCAAGATGTTGATGAATTATGGCATAGAATACTTGGCCATTTGCATCATGGCGCTTTGAAGATCATGCAGTAGATTTCTATAGGCCTTCCCAAGGAATCACTAGAACAACAAGGCACATGAAAAGGGTGTACATTGGGGAAGTACACAGAATCAACTTCAATGATCGGGACAATAGTGCACATGCAGTCCTTGAAAGGATCAATTCTGATGTATGTGGACCTTTCTTAACATCCTCGACTTCCAAGCACAGGTATTATGTTATAATCATAGATGATTTCTCACGAAAGCGTTGGATCTACTTCATTAAGAAGAAAGACCATAAATTCTCCAAATTTTTTGAGTTTAAAGAACTTGTTGAGAAAAAAATTGGCAGGAAAGTGTAGGCTCTCCAAAGCAATAATGGTGGTGACTACGTGTCAAATGAGTTTAAAAAATTATGTGAAAAGGAAGGCATTCAATGGGAATTGACAACACCCCATAACCCACAATAGAATGGGGTGGTTGAGAGGAAGAATAGAAGTAATATGGGAGAAACACAAATGATGTTGCATGAAAAAATCCTGCCTTTGAACTTGTGGGTTGAAGCATGCAACACAATGGTCTATTTGCAGAACAAGATTCCTCACAGGATTCTTCGGATGACTACACTAGAGGAAGAGTCTTTGGGGAAGAAAATAGACGTGTCACACTTCACGATCTTTGGATCATCATTTTACCATCATGTATCCAAGGAATAAAGGAAAAATATAGAGTTGATGTGAGAGTTGGGCATATTTGTGGGGTACACAAACACACCTCACAACTATTGCGTATACTTGTTATCTCTTAGGATGAAAATGGTTAGAAGGGATGTGAAATTTCATGATGAGATGGAAATGAGGTGTTCTCTTGAGAGGGAGTTTTAGATGCAACATGATTAGGAGATTTTGGCTCCAAAGGAAGAACCTTAGGAAGTTGTGGAGCAGCCACAAGTAGAGGAGGAGAGAGTGCAAACATCCACTCATGTAGAGACATCTAGAGAAGGAAGGAAGTGAATGAGGGAAGTCGAAACATTATTGAAGCATACTAGAGTGAATGTGGGAGCACCTATATCATGACGCAGGAAGAGGAGGTCACCAAATCGGTACACTGACTACATGGCTTTGATGAGAAAGCTTGTAGAGATTGAGCATTCCTCATTTGAGGAAGCTATAGAGTAACCAATATGGGTTGATGCTATGGTAGAGGAAAAATATTCCATTATAAGAAACGAGGTTTGGGAAATGGTACCAAGACTAATAGACAAATCATTGGTTGGTTTGATATGGATTTACAAGGTAAAGCATGCAACAAACGGGAGAATAGAAAAAAACAAGGCCAAATTTGTGACCAAGAGTCTCTATCTCTGTGTGCATGTGTTTGTGCCATTTCAACAAGTGATTGTAAATCTTGTTCAAAACTTATTGTTTTTAGGACACGTGAATTTGTTTTTGTTCATATATAGCACTAGACGTGATTAAGAGTCTAACCGAAGCTTTCTACTCATCTTATAGTTACAACTATTTAGCAGTGGGAACTATTCAAAGGGAATACGATTTTTAAATGGAATAAAAATGTCATGGAGGATCACCATTTATATGTGTCACCTTTATTCACCATTTGAAGTGTTGAATAAGTGGAACGTGCTACAATGAACGTTAAATGTTGGCTCATGGCTCTGCCATAGTGTCACTCAGTTAAAGAAAGCACTAAGAGGGCCTTTATGATGAACTTTTGATAATCCCAAAACTGGCATTTCATAATCTCATCACTACCTGTAAATGCCTCTTAGTTAGCCATTTTGTTCACATTAGTAGTCGAATCTCACCAATTGGTTACTCACCTCTAATCTTCAGTTCTCCATTGCCTCGCACAACAGGATTGGTGTCTACTACAATAGCCTAAGCACCTACATGGCACAACAAGTAGATCATCCTGAGCGCCTACGTTGTCTTAACGTAAACCATGAATCTATTGCATTGTTAAGAGTTTTTGTTTGTGGATAACATCATTTTAGTAGCAGTCAAAAGAGTAATTTTTTTAACTTATACACTGAACAAATTTCTAGTACCAAAGTTTGATATTCTTGTCTTCTATGATAACTCCGTGGTGTCCCCCAAAGGAGTTACATGCCCTCTACTACCAGAGTTTCTACTAGTTCTCAACATTGACATCAAAACAGTCGAGAAAAACTCAGTTTCTTTAAAGATTTTGAAGAATGTGGGCATCTTTTTATCATGGAAAGGCCAAGAAAAGTCACAAAATTTGTGTCAGTGTGGATATTACTTGTGTTGACACATTAAATTCCCTAAAGTTTCCACCTAGTGAGCATTTGGTTCATTTTATTACTAAAAAAAGCGTAAAAAAAGGATTTTTTCTTTTGTAAATCTTGATATCGTTTCTACTTGGTTTTCGTCAGTTTTCCTTCACCATGTAGCTAAGCATACGAATGGGAAACACCTTCTCCCATTACCTAGTTGAATGAAATAATCAGAGACTCCTAATCTCTTTGTAGCTAACACTGTTATCCAATAATAGAAACATTTTCATTATTTACTATGGTCATCCCTCTTCTTGTGGTTGTGGTTGGTGATTTTTTTGAGTAATGCACCATAATATAATCTCTCTTCCCCACTAGGGTAGCTACTATAGACCACAATGAGACTAAAACTTGTAAATTTGGTGAAATGAAGCACATTTTATGGACAAGCATAGTGTTCGGCATGTCTACCTATGTTTTGTTAGTGCAACGAAAGAAGTCCCTTTGGTAAGTTCTTTGGTGCATTTTTATAGAATTTTATACCTTTCATCTCTTAAGCTTGGATTCTTAAGAAAATGGTGAAAGTTGATGAAGTATTAGAGCTCCTAAAATCTTTGATACATTGTATTGTTCGTGCTATGGTGAAAATCAACAAGCATCTCTTTTTGACATTAGAGTTTTCTACAAGAAAGGTTGATTTTTTTCATCTTGAGTCACAACTACAACGAGATGAGCTTCAGCACAAGATTTGTAATTCTAAATTTTTTTCGATTCAAAACAATCCTCTTTTAAATAGTGAGACATTTTCCCATCAACAACAAGAATATGAAGATGAGGTTGATTCATATCTAGTGCCCAATGAAGGAGCAGATTTGCATGAAGATGTAGATGTTTAGATTGAAGTTCCCAAGCCTTTCACGATAACTTGGGAAGAGATTGTTAACAATATAAATAAAACATGTCTTGGATATGATAAGTATGTTTCTCTTCACATTCTAGACTACTCGAAGCCCATCTAGTTTCATAGTGCTGGGTTTTGGCATGATAGTTAATATTCACCTACTCCTGCTCCTCCTCCATCACAAAATATTGTCAAATTCCAACATTATGGCTGAGTTGGAGATGTGAACAACCAATGTTTTGGTCTTCACCCATATAATCATTGCGGTCAACACAGTCATTCTTCAAACAAATGCTTCAAAAGCAAGCCTTCTGCAAGAACAAAGATTCACCTTGGATGGCTCGTTTCTTGGCAATGGGATTCAAAAACCAAGAATATATTTCAATCATATGTCAGAATTTCTTCTAGAGTACTAAAATTCTTGCAGTTGAGTTTCCTTCATCTTTTCACCTTCTATTTGACAGGGGGGCATTGATGCTCATCTACAAGTTTCAAATCCACATCAAGCGAGCCTAAGCTGCAACATGAACCTGTTACCTCAGCATACATCCATAAATAGGCATACCTAGATTCAGAATTGTAGCCAGAGAAAAAGAAGCCCCTAAGCATGCCTTTGGCTAGTGGCCTTCCTTAAACCATCGTAGGCTGCAGATGTCCCTTTTTCTAGGTTGAAGGTCTCCCTCTTCAAAGAATTAAGGGCACTTCCTCTCGTAGAAGACTTCAACTTCTTGCAATATTTGGAAGAGTTCCGAGAATCACACTAAGTGTTCCTGATTGAGACCCTAATGGTCTCCATTTCCAAAATAATAGGGATCACTTCCTCTAGCACAAGACTTCGACTTATTTCTAGATTTGGAAGAGCTCCAAGAACTGCACTAAGTGTTCCAATGTTGGTGGTCATCCTTAAATCACCGTTGGTTGAGACCTCGAGTTATCCCACCTTATGCCAACATATCATATAGCACATTCAACTTATTGTTGTCATGCATTGTTGTATTTTTGTACTATAGTTGCCTTCTTGGACTTGTATAGACCCCTTTAGATTGGTGGTGGGGAATGTTGGACACCTAATCTGCTAAGCATTGGTGTGGAATGTGAACAATGACTAGAGTTAGAGAGGTTTAAGGAAATTAATCAAATTAATCATGATCATTACTTCTTTATTAACTTTCTAAATATGATTCTTATTAAGTTTGATGTAACTACCACTATTATAAATATGGTATACCATTTTGTTAACATAGTCATATTTATCAAGAATGACGATGGCTCCACCCTTGTTAGCCTTAAGGACGACCATGTCAGGGTTATCCTTTAGGGCATTAAGAGCAAGAAATTCATCTTTGCTAATGTTTATTTTGGGAGGCTTAACCTTCCTAAGAACGATAACACAATATTTCATAATAACCTATTTAACCTTATTAGGAAGGTCTCTAATACCAAATTCGATGTTACCATTATTTGTAACAAAATTCAATATTCTTGGATTTAGCTTTTGGTTTAAGCGAAATTAGCAATGATAATAAATTTTTCATATCGAATAAATCCAAGGATTATAATTCGATATTCTTGGATTTAGATTTTGGTTTAAGTGAAATGAAAAATGATAATAAATGAAAACTCCTTTCAAATAAGTCATGAATTTAGAAATATTGGATTTTTTTTCCATATATAACAATCGTTAGGTATATAGGGAAATTCATTTTCATGAAAATACGAACTATGAATTATGGGTAAATATACCATTTCCAAGTGCTAGTTTAAATCAATATTATTTTTAAGGTGGAAAAATTAATTATAATTTAGTTTTTGATTAGTAAGTAGGAGTTTGATTACTATTTAGAAATATTGATTGATTTATTATCATTATTCTAAGAAAAGAATGTCACTTAAAAGGACTAGCTAGTAGATTTTAAGGCCATAGCATTTCACTTTGTCCAGATGTTTTCAAGTCTTGGGTCATTAACTTATTTATTTAAGTCAAAGAAATATGAATTTTTATCCATTGAAATGTTGTTAAATACACAACATGTAAAAAACAAGAGTAGGATAATTTGTGAGTTCCATTTCAATTCACAAAGATATATATTTAAACATTTCCTTGTGATCCTTGGTCTTCACATACCAGGTGGTCTCTTGGACTTCGATGACTGTTCACATTCCACTCCAACCCTTAGGAGATTAGTTGTACAACATTCCCCCTTTAATCTGAAGGGGTGTATACGATGTTGGAAATAATACTGAGAGGTGGGGTGAATCTGTATTATTAGATCAATAATTTAATTTTCAAAACTAATTTGTATACGATACTTTATCTTAGTGAACTAGCGTGTATGCGCAACTATACTTAATGCAACCAGCGTAAATGCAGAGATCTTTTAATTTACCCAAATTATCATGCCTTGAACTTTAACCAGTCTATCAGGAATTCATTAGACAGTGTAGTAAAAGAAGAATAAAGCATCACACATAAGAAAAACACAAGAACACCAAGATATAAGGTGGAAACCCAATGTGGGTGAAAACCACCTGTTGCTGTCATCTTTGTCTTCTTTTAATAATAAGAAAAATCAGTTTACAATTCTTGTATTGGTGCAGTCTTATACCATACGTAGGCTTCTACCTGCAGAAGGCTATAACCTTCTCACGTTCTCCAACTTCTACTGGAAGGGAGCTACAACCCCCTAGCTCTTGTACTAGTTGATATGTTTACTAGTATGTAGCTGTTGGCTTACAGAAGGCTACAACCTTCTCTTTTCTTCCAGGGACCACATTTCATAAATTTTCATATTGGATCCATCAATAACATCATTCAATCATCAAATATATCTGCATCAACCAATCTTCTTTTGAACCAACCACAACCAAATCAATCAATCACTTTGACAACCCATCAATTTGATATTTCATAATGCTATCACCAGAATACAGTAACCAGAACCCAAACCAAAACCCAAAACATTGCACCAGCAAACAGAAGCAACTAAAACATATTTTATAAGGTATACGCTACTTCCATGTGTTGAACCTATGTGTACACGCACTTTCCTCAAAGCCAACCAACGTATACATTTGCAAATATAATTTCAGAATTCTACAACTATTCCAAACTTTAGTTATACCCAGATCATATCATTTACAGAATAATATATGCGTCAGTATTCAGATCTAGAAAATACATGAGCTTCAACACAAAAGATAGTCCATTTTACACCTTAAGATCTTGATTCATCATTAGATTTGATTCCACATCATTAGCTAAGGTTCATCCTTGATTCAGATCCAGCTGTGCACTATAAACCAATAACTTGGATACTAGATCTCACGTTTCATCAGATATTTGATACTTGCACCCCTTGGCCTAATGATCTTCTCCTCCTTTTATAGTTTGTAGGCCTTTCTCAATACCATGGACCAAGACCACCTAGGACCAATACCTTGGACCAAATACCTAGGGTCAATACCTTGGACCCGATACCTTGGACCAATAACATGGATCAAAATACCATGGACCAAATACTTCGGACTAGATTTCCAAGGTATACACGCTTTTCCTTTTGTGAAAGTGCATGTGTATGTATACACGACTTTATTACAGTTAACACGCATGTATACGCGGCTTGGCCAATGGTGAACCATGTATACCTCTCTTTCTTCATTCTGGGAAGTCTGATTTGAAACTCTGTGTTATTAAACTGTTGTAATGTGATCTATCATCTGAGTAAGTTTCCATCAAGGAAAACACCTGTGTCATAATGCCAACAATATCCCCCTTTGGACTTGATGGCAACACCAAGTCACTCTTCCCCTTTGTCATCAAGGGCAAAGGGTCATGCTCCCTTTGAGTACCTGCTGAAATATCTGATATGTTGAAGTGTGTTGATTGAGCTCCTATGATCGAGTCCATGCTCCCCTTGAGCACAAGAAAGTTCTACAAAAAGATAACATGACTCTATACATACATCACCAATGACCTTCCTATCATCAAAGACTCATACAAACATCCATCTCCCAATCAAGTGGGGATATACCAAATTTGACTCATCCACCCAACCAAGTGGGGATATACCAAATGTTTATACAAGAAACATTACATCATCTGTCCCATGCATAGTGGGGTTACAAATTAGGACTTTTCATGACCTTTACATTACATGACATATATAACAGAGACCAAATATCTTAAATAAGGCCATGATAGTTATCATCAACTATCATCAGTAGCATTTGTCAATCAACATCCAGACCAACAACCATGTTCTCCCCTTGAACCTGTTCCACCTGAATAAAAAACAACTATGTGAATCTGTACCAAGATCTTCTAAGATAATAACAACAATGCATTATTAGAAGCATATGCTCTCCTTGAACCTGTACTAGATGATCATTGTAAGATTTGATCATTTCATATAATAGAAGAGTTATCAAGGCATCATCATTAATCAGATAGACATCAAGTTATAAACAACTTATGAGAGCCTACATATTTCCACATGTCATCAACAGATTGTAAGAAGAGCAGATAATTCACTGAACCATATCAGACCCCTTTCTTCCTGAGTCTAGCCCATTTCTTTTCCTCAAACCAACATATATGTGATTGTACCCATAGAAACCAGCATATGTACGCGACTACACTTCATGAAACTCGCGCATACCAACCTTTCTTAAAAAAAAGGATTTTAACAGCAGGATGATGCAACAACTATTCCCAGCTTCTGTCTGAGATATACAAATGTCTCTCTGGGTAGTGGTTTGGTGAATATATCAACAACCTATTCTTTGGAGGGAACATACTCCAATTTGACCTTTTGTTCAAGCACTTGTTCACGTAGAAAATGATATTTGATGGGTATGTGCTTGGTCTTGGAGTGCATGACTGGATTCTTTGAAATACTAATGGCACTTGTATTATCACATAGAATGGAGATGGGTGGATTACATGTGATTTGAATGTCTTACAAGGTTTGCATCATCCAAAGTAGTTGTGTGCATCAAGATGCAACAACCACATATTCTGCTTCAGCTGTATATAATGCAATTGAACTTTGTTTCTTGCTGAACCAAGACACTAACCTCGAACCCATATAGAATGCACCACCACTAGTGGTTTTTCTATCATCAATTCTTCCTACCCAATCTGCATCCGTATATGCATGAAGTGTAATATCTGTATCTCTAGGATACTATAAACCAAAGTTTTGTGTTCCTTGAAGATATTTGAAAATCCTTTTGACTGCTTGAAGGTGTGATTCCTTTGGGTTTGCTTGGAATCTTCCAATTATTTCTATTGCATGCATGATGTCTGGTCAGGTACCTATTAGATAAAGCAAACTACCAATCATGGATCTATAAGTTGGTTGATGTACTACTGTTGATTCATCATTTGAGCTGAGACTGCATCCTATTACCATTGGGGTACATACTGGTTTATAATCTTCCATGTCGTACTTTTTCAAGATCTGTTTGAGATATTTGGTTTGTGACAGAAAAATACCGTCTTTATTTTGTTAAACTTGTAGACCAAGAAAATATGTAAGCTCACCAAGCAGGGACATTTCAAATTCTTTTTGCATTACCGAAGAAAAATTCTAACTCATGGATTATTCATTGCTACCAAAAATGATATCATCAACATAAAAAACAAGTATTAGCAATTTATTATTGTCAATATTTGTATATAGATTGCTATTAGCTGATCCCTTTGAAAAACCTTGTTGGTGGAGATATTTATCAAAACTATAATACTAGGCCGTTGGAGCTTGTTTTAGACCATAGAGAGCCTTTCTGAGTCTGCATACAAGTTTTGCATCATTTCCAAGAATGAATCTGTCTAGTTGCTCAATGTAGACTTCTTCTTCTAAGTCTCCATTAAGAAAGAGATATTTTACATCCATTTGGTATACTTTGAATTTCTAAAAAGAAAGAGCAAGAAACATTCTTATGGCTTCAAGTCTAGCAATAGTTACAAAAGTTTCTTCAAAATCTATACCTTCTTGTTGAGCATATCCTTTACAAACCAGTCTGTCCTTGTTTCTAATAACTTCTCCATTTTCATTCAACTTGTTTTTGAATATCCATTTAGTTCCTATGATATTCTTATCATGAGGTCTAGGAACTAATTCCCAAGTATTATTCTTTTCAATTTGCTCAAGTTCTTCATTCACGGCCTTGACCCAACATTCATCTTTGCATGCTTCATTTACATTTTGAGGTTCGGTGGAAGATAGTAATGCTATATAGCTTGAAGCTTCTGTAATCGTTCTTCTTGTCTGCACACCTGCGTCTTTCTGTCCTAAAATTTGAGTTTCTGGATGATTTTGCTTAACATACCTGGACAGAGTCTTTTCTTGTACCATTATCTCTTCTTCTAGTGCTTCATTGGTTTCTTCTTCAGAATTAGTGTGATTTGATGTGGGAAGATAATCCTCATCTTCTTCATAATCTTTGGTTTTTATATGTTTTGGATCTTTGCATAATTCACCAACCACAACATCAATACTTTCAATAATTTTCCCAAGTCTTTTATTACAACATTTATATCCTTTACTTCGGGAAGAGTAACCAAGAAGAATACCTTCATCTGCTCTGGGTTCAAACTTACCAAGTTTTTCATGAGTCCTTTTGATGTAACATTTGCTTCCAAAAACTTTGAATTATTTTACAGTAGGAGTCTTACCATACCGAAATTCATGTGGAGTTTGAGTGTTGTTTACCCAAACTTTTGCTTGGTTGAGAATAGTGTTGGTGGCAAATGAAACTTCACCCTAAAAGGTTGCAGGAGTTGCAGATTAATTTAGCATAGCTCGAGCCATTTGTTGAATAGTTTTATTCATTCTTTCTACCACTCCATTTCACTGAGGAGTCCTTGCAGTGGAGAACTGTCTTTTTATTCCATGTTGTTCACAAAAGTCAAAGAACTCATCCGAGGTAAATTCCCCTCCTCAATCTAATCTGAGGCATTTGATTTTGCAATTTTATTCATCTTCAACCAAAGCTTTGAAGGCTTTGAATTTTTCAAATGCTTCATGTTTATGCTTTAGAAGACCTATCCAGCACATTCTAGAAAAATCATCAATGAATAATATAAAGTATTCTTCTCCACGAGGTGAATTTTTGTTTGATGGTCCACATAAATCAGTATGAACAAGTTCAAAAGGCTTATTATCTAATCCTTCTTTTTCAGGAATGTGCAATCTAGTTTTCTTACCGAATTGACATGATTTGCATATTGTATTTTTAGGAATGCTGATATCAGGGAGATCACGAATAGCCTGGAATCTGCATGCTTTTCTTATTTGAGAAAAGATTATATGCCCCAATCTTCTATGCCATAGCCAATGTTCATAATTTTTTCTTAGATAGCATTGTTGTTTCCCTCCCTTGAGTATGTATAGGTTGTTTGGAGTTCTTGTACTTTTGATCACGATTTTTCCTGTATCAAGCTCACGAACAACACATATGTTTGATCGAAATAATACGTCATTTCCTTGATCACACATTTGACTGACACTCAATAGGTTATGCATTAGACATCAACATACATAACATTCCTTTCTTTAACCTTTTCTTTTAAGAAAACAGAGCCTTTCCCTTTTATGACAACAGGAGTGTCATTTTCAAACGAGACCTTCTTTTCCTTTTCTAAGGCATTATATGAGTGAAGTTTTTCTTTGTCACTTGTCATGTGTTTTGAGCATCCATTGTTGATGTACCACTGATTTTCTTGTCCTTCTGCATACAAGGCTATGCCACATCTTTCTGCTTGTGGTTCTTTCTTTCTCCATATTTTGGATATTAATGGATTTTGCTCCTTTTGAGATATTTGCTGAAATTTACTCTTGCATTCAGATTCTTCATGACTGAAGTTGCTGCAGATAGAGAATTCTATTTCATTTTCAAGAAGAGAAAAGTTATTGTAGGAACTTTTCATGATCCCTATCACATTCTTTTGATTTTGTGCTTCTCTGGTCATGATGGTATTTTAAGCAACACATTGAGTAGCTTTGTGTCCAAAGTTATGACATGAAAAACATTGGCCATTAAAGAAGTTCTTGTGATTATCGAATCTACTGACCTGGTGATTGTATTTTCTATTGATATTCATCCTTGAAGCTGATTGAGTATGACTTACCTCAGGTTGGTTGTGACTTTTGTTTATCCTTGAAGTAAATTGAGCCTAATTTACCTGGTGATCTACTTTATGCCTTTGCTAATGATTGTCAAATTGTTCACTACTGCGTCAAGATAGATTTTAGTGGAGGTTGACGGCTTCTGTGCTTAAGATGCTTCTTCAATATATCGAAGACCTGTCTTTATCAGAGGAGAATGCTGCACTTTGATATTTCATTTAAGGTTTCTAATCCTTTAGAAAATCTAAGATTGAGAGCTTTTGTTTTCTCAAGATCCTTTCTTCGACCCACAATTTCACATTCTAGTTTTTCATTGTGTTTTTCTCTTTCAGCAAGTTGGAATGTCAAAGTATCTATAATCATATTCTTTTCTTCTAAACAGATTTTGAGTTTAGAGATTTCTTCATAAACGTCATCTTCATCTAAAGCATCCAAGAAATCATCATCTTCATAAGCCAACAAAAGTCTATAGTCATTACTAATTTCATCTTCATCACTAATTGATAAACCATCGCTATCTTCATGAGTATAGTAGCTCTTTTTACTTACACTTTGTTTTCTATTCCATTTTGCAGATTCCTTCCCTTTATCAAATTTATCTCTATGAGGACATTTGGCAGCATAATGATCGACTCTACCACAAGCAAAACATTTGAAAGGTAGTTTACCTATGAATCTTCTGGAACCTTGTTGAAGATTCTTGACAAATTTTACTTCCTCTTCTTCTAAAAGATGTCCTGATTCATTGAGTTCTTATTTTCCTTTTGCTGAAGCTTTAAATGTGGCTTCTTTCATATCTGATGGACCTCCTTTTCTCATATAAAAAGTAGTTAAGATTCCGTGCAGCTGTGTCATAGTAATAGTATGTAGATCCTACTTTTCTTCTATGGCAGATACTTTTGATTCAAACTTAGCAGAAAAGGATCTTAAAATTTTTTCAACTAAGATGACTTCCTTTATCTCTTCACCCAGATTATTCATGCAATTAGCAATCTCATCTATACGTAAGAAGTAACTAGCTATACTTTCATTATTGTGCATCTTGAGAGTTTGCAGTTTAGGATGTTTTACGTGAGAGTCTCCTTCGTAGCTTAGAATGATTTGTCCCATATTTCTTTGGTGGATTTGAGCTGCATAACTTTGACAAACTTTGATTGTGACAGACTTCCCAACAATGTATTGACAGCCTTGGCATTGGTTTCATATTTCTTTTTACCTGCCGTATCCGTAGGAATTGTTGATGGAAATGTATATCCTCCTTCCATGATTTCCCAGACATTTGTTCCAAGTGATTGAAGATACGTTGTGGTTCTTACCTTCCAATAAACAAAGTTGCTTCCATTAAAGATTGACGGTCTGATGGATCCCCCACTTTCTTGATTACTCGTGACGATGGATCTTCCTTCAAGCGATCAAGCTTCTTCTGAAGGACCTACTCTAATACCAATTGTTGGAAATAATATTGAGAGGGGGGATGAATCAGTATTATTAGATCAATAATTTAATTTTCAAAACTTATTTGTATACACTACTTCAACTTAGTGAACTAGCGTGTATACGCAACTATGCTTAATGCAACCAGCGTATATGCAGAGATATTTTGATTTACCCAAATTATCATGCCTTGAACTTTAACCAGTATATCAAGAATTCATTAGATAGTGTAGTAAAAGAAGAATAAAGTATCACACATAAGAAACACATAAGAACACCAAGATATAAGGTGGAAACCCAATGTGGGTGAAACCAACCTGTTGCTGTCGTCTTTGTCTTCTTTTAATAATAAGAAAAATCAGTTTACAATTCTTGTATTGGTGCAATCTTGTACCAATACGTAGGCTTCTACCTGTAGACCTTCTATCGTTCTCCAGATTCTACTCGAAGGGAGCTAGAACCCCCTATCTCTTGTACTAGCTGATATATTTACTAGTACGTAGGTGTTGGCCTATAGAAGGCTACAACCTTCTTTTTTCTTCCAGGGACCACATTTCATAAATTTTCATATTGGATCCATCAATAACATCATTCAATCATCAAATGTATTTGTATCAACCAATATTCTTTTGAACCAACCACAACCAAATCAATCAATCACTTTGACAACCTGTTTAAGCCCCGAAAATCGGGTCGACAACAAGGGGGATACTCACCCGGTCTGGACCTTGGTTGATAGCTCCTTATCCGTTTGGTATAGTGAGTCCGACTGGGGATAATGGGACCAGTTTCCCAATCTAAGGGTGTGTGTGTGTAGAGTTGGATGTTGTTGATCTAAAGTTCATACCTGAGCTACTTTAGTCTAACTCTATGCTATTGTAATCTAATGAAAACAACACATCTAATCTATGCTAACCTGGGATGTAATTCTTCTATTATGCGATCTAAAGAGATTTCAAATAATAGCTGGTAATAAAGATTATTCAGCAATTATAAGAATGGAAAACAATTAAGATAAACTACTTTGCATAAAAAGTTAGGCAAAACAGTTGTGAACAACATATCGCATAATAAGTTATTCACACATTAAACATAAATAAATGGCTCCACCGTACAAAAGTGCCAAATGGTAACACAAACATTCATGTAATAACATATAAACAACTAAAAATTGTATATTGCTTTAAGAATATAAGCAGAAATGATCAAGAGATAAAAGTACCATTTATGACTGGTCCTACTCATAAGCTTCCGGCAACAATGATTTATCTTTCCTTGTTCTAATATCTACTAAGAGTACAGAAGTACAACATCAGTAGTAGATATCAAATGCAAACATCAATAAATCTCGATCCTTCCATTTATCAAAACCTCCTCTGAGGGTGCAAAAGTGCATGTTCTGAGGATAAGTTTTTTGACAAATTTCTGGGCCCTTCTCTAAATGCATGAGAAGGGTTTAAATACTACTAACTAAATCTAATAATAGTCTATTTACAAAAAATCAGGATGCGGTTTTCAAATGACCGCCCTTTTTCTAATCTAGTCTTTGAGCAAAAATAAGATTCCAACTTAAGCTATTTCTATATCTGGTCTTTAAAGCTGCATGTATTCAACATTTGTTTAAGGAGAGTCGGTTGGATAACTTTTGCTTTGAGCTGTGCTGAGAAAACGGAATCAATGAGTGCTGGCACCATCTTTTCAGCCGCATTTATGATACACTTCACGGTCATCCACTGACTATGCGGTTTTACCAAATATGTCCAGTAACATTCCCAATTTAATCCTTTTAGTACTTGGATTTCTTTTTCCTTTTCCCGTGCTTTCTGCTTCCAACCCTCCTCTAATTTTGATTTTTTTGGTAAATATCCCATAATAGTTTCAGTGATTAGATTAGATCTGTGCAAATTCTCATTTACACAATCGATGAGAATACTCGCTGTTGTAGCTGCTATACCTGCTGCCTTTTCTGCTTCTTTGATTTGATCATCCCACTTGCTAAAGAGAAACTCTTTATGATTCTCGTTTATCCTGGGTGCGCCTGCCTCTTTTCCTTCATCTTCATCTTGCCAAGTCAGATAATCAGTCACTTGTTTGTCAATCAGATCATAGTCGCTTCGTAATTCGACCACTTGATTAGTGATCTTATCACTCATTTCGCAGTAGTAACTCCACTGTGATATCTTTTGCTCCAACACTTCTTGTTGCTGCAGTAGTTGTTCATTCAAGGCAATAGATTCTGAAATAAACTCCGTAAGCTTGGGCTCATCTTTATGTGTTTCTTGTAAATTTTGCAATTGTTTTCCTTTCTCGTCCAGACTTCTTTGATAACTTATTTGCATTTGCTGGAACTCTCCCTGTAACTTTTCAAGCTGTTTGCGTGCCTCATTATTAGTATTGGATTGTTGCAATTTTTGTTGTAGTAACTTTATTTGATCTTCTTGTTCTTTCAACAATTGTTGTACTTCTGATGCTTTGTCAATAGTCACAGAAGCATACGCTCCCGCGATCTGAGATAGTTTAGTGAGATTTTCAGTTGGATTGTTGTTGGGGTCTTTCCATAAGACGTCCAATTGCTCAACATCTTGAGGCAACATATTTTCTAATTTCCTTTTCTTTCTTTGTCTTCTCACTACTGCTTTATGTTGAGGACTATAAAATATGTCCAGAGGAGGAATTTCTCCTATATTAAGCACAAGTTCAGAAGATGGAGTGATAGGAGCATGTTCTTTTTCTGAGACATTACCGACTATGGTTGAGATTACTCCTCTTGCATTTTGAGTATTGCTCGTGGGTTATTTTGGGATCTATCCTTCAAGATTGATCAGTTCATTGAAGGTTTCCCATTCCTTATCTAGCTCAGTTATGACAGGTGGTGGTTTGACGATGAGAGAGGGAGGATCTTTCTCCGAGCAGGTAGTAACTTGCTGTTGCGAATTTTTCATTGACTGAGTCGTGTCTTTAGCTGCCTCTTCGTTCTTATTTTGGTCATTCCCGGATATTTTAGAATGTTCAAATGTTTCTTGTGTGGACTTAGACTTAGATCTGGAACTGCTTGAATTCCCACTGAGGCTGATGCTTGGAGTTGGCTCTCTGGTAGGTAATCGCAACTTTTCTAAAGGGATAGTAGCCAATCCTTTTTCCCTATATATCGTGAACTTTTGAAAGTCTTTTGGAGATAATTGCGATTGGGCTTCCCGCAAAATTTCTTGGAGTGAGCTTTTATTTTGGAAAAAATCATCAAATAAATCCTTTTTGCCGAAGAATACTTTTACCTTGACCGTAGTTGTGAAATTCTGAGCAATTTCATTTAGGTCAAATGGTCTTGCTGGGATTTTAAATAATTGCAGACATGTTATATTCTGTATTTCTGCGAATGCATGACCTACATCGAACATTGAAAAGGCCCCACAAATCACAGGAAACTGTGGCCATATGGCCTTCTTCTTGTCTTTTAAATCCTTTGTTAGGCTGCCTTCTGAATAGGTTTGATATGCAATTTCTCGAGCCATAAGTTTATCGGGGATATATAAGGGTAGAACATGAGGGGGGACAGTGCTTCCAAATACTCTAACATAGGTGAAGAATTCCTTCCTCAACCATCTTGTGATGGGGATGATATCTATCTGTGCCTCAGGTGAGCACCTTGGGGGGTCTTTATCATATATCATTCTATACAAGGGTAGGATAATCCCGTGACAAATTTGGTAGAAATGTGGAATGAACTGGGAGTCCCATAATATCTTATGATAGACATGAATGGGTAATGGGTCCTGAGTTGTCCACTCCCAACCCAAAACAGGAAATTTAGACACATAACAAATAGAATCCATAACATATGCGGATAGGAAAAAAGGAGGATAGATCCTTTGAGACATGGATCTTTTAGACCGGTAATTGAGAATAGCCGTAACTAGGTTATCAGAAAAGACTTTGGCCCAATCTATAATTACGACATTTGTGGCAGAATCTATTAGTGGTAACCATTCAGATGAAAACTTATTGATATCTGGCTTCCCAAACAATCTACAGAGCATGGCTGCAGCAAAACAATATGGGGAGGTGAGGGAACTAGTGTTGTACATACCGTTTTTGTATTTCTTGAGAGTTTCATCTTTTCTGGACCAATCCTTGGTGGTCTCTGATAGGTCCGGGTTTTCTCCCACGAATTTCTGAATGAATTGCGTATTGTAAGTTTCCTACAGCTCAGAAGATGGTACATGAGGTTTAAATCTTGTGTAGCGAACGATTCGATGAGCCCTTGTCCTTGAATCTTGAACTTTCTGTCTTTCATTTCCGCATTATCAAGTATCCACTTGATCATGTATGTATATGGGAGAATTTTGGGTCTTTCTGCTATCCTATGTAGGAATGAGCATGCTAATTCTTCTAGGGATGCTTCGGAAGATCCCTGTGAGTCTGAGCCAGTGGTAACCATCATTACTCTGGGGTTTTCTTCATCAAGAAGTCTGTACATGCCTTCCCATGTTGATATCCCTACGTCTCTGTTACACGCAGTGTCTGTATATGAAGGTGCCATTCCCTTCACCTCGGAGCTCTGAGCTTTATTTTTCTTTCCCATTTCTTCTTGCGTATTGTCTTGTATAGCCCTCCACTATCTGTTCCTGCAGCTCACACGCGAAATTGAAATGATTGATCAAGAAAGGTGATGGGAGAGTTTTAAATGCAGCAGATACATCAAATATGTCACCTTACGTGAAGTAATTCTTTGAAAAGCACGCATCCATATTTCATTAATAGCTGACAACTAATCCCTTTATTAACATTTAAAGTGCATGACCTTGGGTCAGATTATAGTAAGTTTCTTTTCTTGAATAACGTGCCCAAAAAGATTCGCGATGGAGCGATTCTGCGATTTGCATCGCGGCATCGCAGATCGCGACATTGCATATCGCGATATCGCAATGTCGCAGATCGCAGAAGTTTTATGTTTGCCAAATTTTGTTAGCCTATTCCATGCGATATGCGATTTTGCGAACGGGGTTATCACAGATCGGTAAATCTTGAAGTTTTTCTTATTAGCTCTTTCTTATTGCGATGCGCTAGCCAAATGATGGGACTTTACTATCATTTTGCGATGCGGCTTTCTTTTCTAGAGATTTTTCTTCTCATAAACTTTGGTTTTTAAAGTATTCAAAAGATCTTGCTAAGCTTACGATGGTGACCTTATTTTGGAGAAAGGAAACTATTGCTTTTCCTAAAATTTTAACTAAGGGTCCCCATTCATTTAGTATTTTGGATAAGACACTAAAATGAAAAGGGGGGGGGGGGGGTTGTTGCCGGCCACAACAATTGGCGATTTACTTGGGAGAACTAGTTATCTCTGTTTTTCTTTTGAACTTTTCAAGCTTCCAAAATAGAAAGTTTTTTAGAAATCTCAATCTTTATTATGGAAAGATGATGCATATTATGCTCTAAACTGTCACGATATTTTGTTTCAACCTCTTTCCATTTTAAATATTCGCTTCTCTAGCTTGTCCTTGCATTTACATTAGCCATTACTTGGTCTTGTAAAAATGAAATAAAGTTTTCCTTGTGAACTAGTTTTAAATATGCTCATTTGTCGTAGGTAGAGCCTCTGCTGCCAGCATGCGTCCATAGCCTCGACAGGGTTACCTGTTACCCAGATCCTTTATCCTGCTTAAGGTGATCTACAACTTTCAAAGAAAAAACCCATATTGACACTTATTGCTTTGCTTTTCTTTTTTATTCTTAAAGAACAATGTCTTGGTTTGGTAGCCAAATTATGACACAGTCATTCACTTGATTTACACTTTTGCTAAACAAGCTGGATCGTGATGAGACTCCTTGTATTTTGATTTTAACAATCTTGAGTCATTACCCTGTTTTGGTGGACAATATTGGCAAGGTCAGCAAGTTATAATACTTGTGATCATGATAAGCCGGCTCGTGATGAGACCTCTTATTCTTTAAGATAAAGTGTATTCATGGATTATTCCTCTGAATGCTGCGATTTTGTCTAGCAGGGAGGAAGTCATTTTTTTCTTCCTTAAGAATTTCTGGACGACAATATTAGAGTTTTTTGGAAATGACTGTTCTACAAAGAATCTTCATTTTGTTATTGATACCTTTCATTGTGCTGATATAAAACAATTTCTTCACTAAAGATTGCTCTCAATTTTTTTTATTTTTTTTTGAAGCTGAAACTAGTATCGTATCTGGGTTAGAGTTTTTAAACAACATCTAGTAATAATAAAGATCAAGTTTCCAAAAGATTTGCTATTTATACAAGCGAGAGTTTAAAATCTGAAAAGAGAAATGGTGTCTTTAGTAAATGTCAAATGATGTTAACCAAAACAAACTTTATTTAGGGGGAAGGATATTTAAAGAAATGAGAGGTGACTATTCCCTTTGACTATATACACAACAGGGATACTCTCTTCTTTTATTTTGCCTATCAACTTGAAAAATTAATTTATCCAACTAGTTAACCTAACTAAATTGTTCCTACTCCTATTTTAACTAGATACAGAAAAATTGACTAGGTAAAATGATATTTCCAGTGCAACCATCTTTTCATTTTTATTCCTACACGTATGTACCCTTTAAACATTGGTGTCGAGAATAAAGCTTTTTCTTGGACTGTCAACATTAAATGTGGAATCAGAAAGTGAAATTTCAGACGGAATTCTGCCCGAAATTTCTTTTTTATGAAATCTTCTTTCTAATTGGATACCTATTGGATCGTAAAAATCAGGATGAATTTCTGTTATGGATTGGCGAACATTCAATAGGAAAGATGACAGGCTAATTTTCATGGCCTGAAATCTATTATGCGTTAAAGTCAAGCTTTTAGCAATTTCTCGTAAAAGGAAAGTTTCCATATATAAATCACTAAAAAAAATGAAAAATAAATGGAAATTTTCCAAAAGAGAATTTTCAATTATCACGAATTTCTGGTAAGTTTCCAAAAATACTTTCTTTAGTTGATGATGTTTTGGATGACATAGAAGTTTTTCAAGGAAGGTTGTTATTGACTGATTTTGGTTTTGACACAATTCATCTTTCCAAAATGGTAACGCATCTCTTGAGTGTTCTTTGATCAGGTGTTCAATATACCATAGCAATCTATCAAAAGTCTGAAAATTTAAAACACAATCCGATTTTATACAAAATGAATGCAAGCGAGAAAGAATGTAATGATTATCTGTACAACTAATGTTATAATGCAACTGGGATTGATTTGGAATATCTTCTTTTTCGCAAGGACTGGCCAGAATCATGGGATCTGAGTAATTTTGAATTTCGTCTTGTGAATTAGAAAACAAATCATGATTGGGAACATGCATGGTGGTTTGCTCATGATATGAATGATAGATCGGGATATTGTCTCGGATAGTAAAATCATGCAAATGATCCGTCACTCTGAAATGAGGATTGACTGGTATAATTCTTGAATTAGAATATCTCTCGTTATCTGAGTTCTGTTGAGTTACTTGAGATAAATCAACATTATCATTGGCTAAGTAGATATCATAAATGACTTTGCAGGATTCCCTGGATTTTTCTTTTTTATCCCGTATATTCAAAAAGGGAAGGTCAAGTCGTTCATGTTTGAAAAGGAAAAAAGGAGTTTCTATAGCTGTCTTTTTATCTTGAAATCCTAACAGTGATTTATTTGGATAATCCTCTGTATCTTTTGGGATTTTATTAATACTAAGGGGAAGAAAATTATCATCACTAAAAACATCAGGATAAAGAGAAAAATGTGATTCTGAAACAATGCATTTGAAAATATCATCGTGAAGAATTTCTTGTTGATCACATTCATCGTAGATATTAGGCTTTAGATCATACCTTTGTGTGTTTGTATTTTCCGAAAGAGAATTAGTTTGCTGTTCTAACCTTGATATATGCATTTGTCGACTTGCGATGATATTCTCTAACCTTGTCTCCAAGTTTCTTTCTGTTTCCAAGGCAGGCTTTCCTTCAACATTCTCGCTTGTGTCTTCTTGTATTAGAGTGGGCATGTCTTCTAATCTTCGGGGAGTTTCTTCATCATGAATAATTAGCATATTCAAATTGGAATTTTCATTCATATTAAAAGAAAATGGAACTAGACTTGGACTAACTTCTGCTGGATCGGGCACAGGAGGCAGAGAATAGTTATGCTCAGCGCAATCTGAAGACTCTTCATCCATGAGTTTGTTCTCAATATCATATTTTAGACAATTAAGATGAAATCGCATATTAAAATCCCTAACAAATTCACTTTCTTTTCTTAGATATTCAATTTCATCATATACTTGATCATAATCATAACAATCAAATTCACAAATGAAAGCCTTGACGAATTGGTCCCAGCTGTGAATTGAGGCAACTGGGAGGGTTCTACACCAGTTTCTTGCTTCTGCTGTGAATGTGAGAGTAAATATTCTGCATAAAATGCCTTCATCAATTCCTTGGACGTTCGAACTTAAAACACTTTGAATAAATTGAAGGGCGTGATTAAAAGCGGAAGAATTACTCTTACCATTGAATTTTACCTGAGACAAGAGTCTTACCACTTCAGGTGGGGTGTTGGAAGATGCACGAACATGGATACAACTCCAAATGGGAACTTTGAGAGAAGTCATCTTAATTCAAATATCACAGTTACCAACAACTCCAATAGACAACATGCTTCAAGCCCTCCTTCTAGCGCCAAATATGTTGAAGCCCCAAAAATCGGGTCGACAACAAGGGGGATACTCACCCGGTCTAGACCTTGGTTAACAGCTCCTTATCCGTTTGGTATAGTGAGTCCGACTGGGGATAATGGGACCAGTTTCCCAATCTAGGTGTGTGCGTGTGTAGAGTTGGATGTTGCTGATCTAAAGTTCATATCTGAGCTACTTTAGTCTAACTCTATGCTATTGTAATCTAATGAAAACAACACATCTAATCTATGCTAACCTGAGATGTAATTCTTCTATTATGCGATCTAAAGAGATTTCAAATAATAGCTGGTAATAAAGATTATTCAGCAATTATAAGAATAGAAATCAATTAAGATAAATTACTTTGCATAAAAGTTAGGCAAAACAGTTGTGAACAACATGTCGCATAATAAGTTATTCACACATTAAACATAAATAAATGGCTCCACCATACAAAAGTGCCAAATGGTAACACAAACATTCATGTAATAACATATAAACAACTAAAAATTGTATATTGCTTTAAGAATATAAGTAGAAATGATCAAGAGATAAAAGTACCATTTATGACTGGTCCTACTCATAAGCTTCCAGCAAAAATGATTTATCTTTCCTTGTTCTAATATCTACTAAGAGTACAGAAGTGCAACATCAGTAGCAGATATCAAATGCAAACATAAATAAATCTCGATCCTTCCATTCATCAAAACCTCCTGTGAGGGTGCAAAAGTGCATGTTCTGAGGATAAGTTTTTTGACAAATTTATGGACCCTTCTCTAAATGCATGAGAAGGGTTTAAATACTACTAACTAAATCTGATAATAGTTTATTTACAAAAAATTAGGATGCAGTTTTCAAATGACCACCCTTTTTCTAATCTAATCTTTAAGCAAAAATAAGATTCCAACTTAAGCTATTTCTGTCTCTGGTATTTAAAGTTGCATGTATTCAACATTTGTTTAAGGAGAGTCGGTTGGCTAACTTCTGCTTTGCGCTGTGCTGAGAAAACGGAATCATTGAGTGCTGGCACCATCTTTTCAGCCGCATTTATGATACACTTCACGGTCATCCACTGACTATGCGGTTTTACCAAATATGTCCAGTAACATTCCCAATTTAATCCTTTTAGTACTTGGATTTCCTTGTCCTTTTCCCGTGCTTCCTGCTTCCAACCCTCCTCTAATTTTGATTTGTTTGGTAAATATCCCAGAATAGTTTTTGTGATTAGATTAGATCTGTACAAATTCTCATTTACACAGTCAATGAGAATACTCGTTGTTGTAGCTGCTATACCTGCCGCCTTTTTTGCTTCTTTGATTTGATCATCCCACTTGCTAAAGAGCAACTCTTTATGATTCTCATTTATCCTGGGTGTGCCTGCCTCTTTTCCTTCATCTTCATCTTGCCAAGTCATATAATCAGTCACCTGTTTGTCAATCAGATCATAGTCGCTTCGTAATTTGACCACTTGATTAGTGATCTTATCACTCATTTCGCAGTAGTAACTCCACTATGATATCTTTTTCCCCAACACTTCTTGTTGCTGCAGTAGTTGTTCATTCAAGGCAATAGATTCTGAAATAAACTCCGTAAGCTTGGGCTCATCTTTATGTGTTTCTTGTAAATTTTGCAATTGTTTTCCTTTCTCGTCCAGACTTCTTTGATAACTTATTTGCATTTGCTGGAACTCTCCCTGTAACTTTTCAAGCTATTTGTGTGCCTCATTATTAGTATTGGCTTGTTGCAATTGTTTTTGTAGTAACTTTATTTGATCTTCTTGTTCTTTCAACAATTGTTGTACTTCTGATGCTTTGTCAATAGTCGCAGAAGCATACGCTCACGCGATCTGAGACAGTTTAGTGAGATTTTCAGTTGGATTGTTATTGGGGCCTTTCCATAAGACGTCTAATTGCTTAGCATCTTGAGGAAACATATTTTCTAATTTCCTTTTCTTTCTTTGTCTTCTCACTACTGCTTTATGTTGAGGACTATAAAAGATGTCTAGAGGAGTAATTTCTTCTATATTAATCACAAGCTCAGAAGATGGAATGATAGGAGCATGTTCTTTTTCTGAGACATTACCGACTATGGTTGAGATTACTCCTCCTGCATTCTGAGTATTTCTCATAGGTGTTTTTGGGATCTGTCCTTCAAGATTGATCAGTTCATTGAAGGTTTCCCATTCCTTATCTATCTCAGTTATGACAGGTGGTGGTTTGGTGATGAGAGAGGGACGATCTTTCTGCGGGTAGGTAGTAACTTGCTGTTGCGGATTTTTCATTGACTGAGCCATGTCTTTAGCTACCTCTTCATTCTTATTTTGGTTGTTCCCAGATATTTTAGAATGTTTAGGTGTTCTTGTGTGGACTTATACTTAGATCTGGAACTGCTTGAATTCCCACTGACGCTGATGCTTGGAGTTGGCTCTCTGGTAGGTAATCGCAGCTTTTCTAAAGGGATAGTAGCCAATCCTTTTTCCCTGTATATCGTGAACTTTTGAAATTCTTCTGGAGATAATTGTGTTTGGGCTTCCCGCAAAATTTCTTGGAGTGAGATTTTATTTTGGAAAAAATCATCAAATAAATCCTTTTTGCCGAAGAATACTTTTACCTTGACCGTCGTTGTGAAATTTTGAGCAATTTCATTTAGGTCAAATGGTCTTGCTGGGATTTTAAATAACTGCAAACATGTTATATTCTGTATTTCTGCGAATGCATGACCTACATCGAACAGTGAAAAGGCCCCACAAACCATGGGAAACTGTGGCCATATGGCCTTCTTCTTGTCTTTTAAATCCTTTGTTAGGCCTCCTTCTGAATAGGTTTGATATGCAATTTCTCGAGCCAGAAGTTTATCCGGGATATATAAGGGTAGAACATGAGGGGGGACAGTGCTTCCAAATACTCTAACATAGGTGAATAATTCCTCCCCGAACCATCTTGCGATGGGGATGATATCTATCTGTGCCTCAGGTGAGCACCTTGGGGGGTCTTTATCATATATCATTCTATACAAGGGTAGGATAAGCCCGTGACAAATTTGGTAGAAATGTGGAACGAACTCGGAGTACCATAATATCTTATGGTAGACATGAATGGGTAATGGGTCCTGAGTTGTCCACTCCCAACCCAAAACAGGAAATTTAGACACATAACAAATAGAATCCATAACATATGCGGATAGGAAAAAAGGAGGATAGATCCTTTGAGACATGATTCTTTTAGACTGGTAATTGAGAATAGCCGTAACTAGGTTATCAGAAAAGACTTTGGCCCAATCTATAATTGCGACATTTGTGGCAGCATCTATTAGTGGTAACCATTCAGATGAAAACTTATTGATATCTGGCTTGCCAAACAACCTACAGAGCATGGCTGCAGCAAAACAATATGGGGAGGTGAGGGAACTAGTGCTGTACATACCCTTTTTGTCTTTCTTGAGAGGTTCATCTTTTTTGGACCAATCCTTGGTGGTCTTTGATAGGTCCGGGTTTTCTGCCACAAATGTCTCAATGAATTGCGTATTGTAAGTTGCCTGCGGCTCAGGAAGATGGTACATGAGCTTTAAATCTTGTGCAGCGAACGATCCGATGAGCCCTTGTCCTTGAATCTTGAACTTTCTGTCTTTCATTTCCACATTATCAAGTATCCACTTGATCATGTCCGTATATGGGAGAATTTTGGGTCTTGTTGCTATCCTATGTACGAATGAGCATGCTAATTCTTCTAGGGATGCTTCGGAAGATCCTTGTGAGTCTGAGCCAGCGGTAGCCATCATTACTCTGGGGTTTTCGTCTTCAAGAAGTCTGTACATGCCTTCCCATGTTGATATCCCTGCGTCTCTGTTACACGTTGTGTCTGTATATAAAGGGTCCATTCCCTTTACCTCGGAGCTCTAAGCGTTATTTTTCTTTCCCATTTCTTCTTGCGTATTGTCTTGTATAGCCCTCCACTCTCTGTTTCTGTAGCTCACAAGCGAAATGGAAATGATTGGTCAAGAATGGTGATGGGAGAGTTTTAAATGCAGTAGATACATCAAATATGTCACCTTACGTGAAGTAATTATTTGAAAAGCACGCGCCCATATTTCATTAATAACTGACAACTAATCCCTTTATTAACATTTAAAGCGCATGATCTTGGGTCAGATTATAGTAAGTTGCTTTTCTTGAATAGCATGCCCAAAAAGATTCGCGATGGAGAGATTCTGCGATTTGCATCGCGGCATCGCAGATCGCAACATCGCAATCATCGCATATCGCGATATTGCAATGTCGCAGATCGTAGAAGTTTTATGTTCGCCAAATTTCGTTAGCATATTCCCTGCGATATGCGATTGGTGTTATCGCAGATTGGTAAATCTTGAAGTTTTTCTTATTAGCTCTTTCTTATTGCGATGCGATAGCCAAATGATGGGACTTTACTATCATTTTGCGATGCGGCTTTCTTTTTTAGAGATTTTTCTTATCATAAACTTAGGTTTTTAAAGTATTCAAAAGATCTTGCTAAGCTTACGACGGTGACCTTAGTTTGGAGAAAGGAAACTATTGCTTTTCCTAAAATTTTAACTAAGGGTCCCCATTCATTTAGTATTTTGGATAACACTAAAATGAAAAGGGGGGGGGGGGGTTGTTTCCGGCCACAACAATTGGCGATTCACTTGGTAGAACCAATTATCTCTGTTTTTCTTTTGAACTTTTCAAACTTCCAAAATAGATTTTTTTTTAGAAATCTCAATCTTTATTATGGAAAGATGAAGCATATTATGCTCTAAACTGTCACGATATTTTGTTTCAACCTCTTTCCATTTTAAATATTCACTTCTTTAGCTTGTCCTTGCATTTACATTCGCCATTACTTTGTCTTGTAAAAATAAAATAAAGTTTTCCCTGTGAACCAGTTTTAAATATGCTCATTTGTCGTAGGTAGAGCCCCTGCTGCTAGCATGCGTCCATAGCCTTGACAGGGTTACCTATTACCCAGCAATGATCCTTTATCCTGCTTAAGGTGATCTACAACTTTCAAAGAAAAAACCCATATTGACACTTAGTTCTTTGCTTTTCTTTTTTATTCTTAAATAACATTGTCTTGGTTTGGTAGCCAAAATTATGACACAGTCATTCACTTGATTTACACTTTTGCTGAACAAGCTGGCTCGTGATGAGACCTCTTATTCTTTAAGATAAAGTGTATTCATGGATTATTCCTCTGAATGCTGCGATTTTCTCTAGCAGGGAGGAAGTCATTTTTTTCTTCCTTAAGAATTTTTGGACGACAATATTAGAGTTTTTTGGAAATGGCTGTTCTACAGAGAATCTTCATTTTTTTATTGATACCTTTCATTGTGCTGATATAAAACAATTTCTTCACTAAAGATTGCTCTCAATTTTTTTTTTTTTTTTTTTTGAAGCTGAAACTAGTATCGTATCTGGGTTAGAGTTTTTAAACAGCATCTAGTAATAATAAAGATCAAGTTTCCAAAAGATTTTCTATTTGTACAAGCGAGAGTTTAAAATTTGAAAAGAGAAATGGTATCTTTAGTAAATGTCAAATGATGTTAACCAAAACAAACTTTATTTAGGGGGAAGGATATTTAAAGAAATGAGAGGTGACTATTCCCTTCGACTATATACACAACAGGGATAATCTCTTCTTTTATTTTGCCTATCAACTTTAAAAATTAATGTATCCAACTAGTTAACCTAACTAAATTGTTCATACTCCTATTTTAACTATATACAGAAAAATTGACTAGGTAGAATGATATTTCCAGTGCAACCATCTTTTCATTTTTATTCCTACACGTATGTACCCTTTAAACATTGGTGTCAAGAACAAAGCTTTTCTTGGACTGTCAACATTGAATGTGGAATCAGAAAGTGAAATTTCAGACGGAATTCTGCACGAAATTTCTTTTTTATGAAATCTTCTTTCTAATTGGATACCTATTGGATCGTAGAAATCAGGATGAATTTCTGTTATGGATTAACGATCATTCAATAGGAAAGATGACAGGCTAATTTTCATGGCCTGAAATCTATTATGCGTTAAAGTCAAGCTTTTAGCAATTTCTCGTAAAAGGAAAGTTTCCATATATAAATCACTAAAAAAAATGAAAAATAGATGGAAATTTTCCAAAAGAGAATTGTCAATTATCATGAATTGTTGGTAAGTTTCCAAAAATACTTTCTTTTGTTGATGATATTTTGGATGACATAGAAGTTTTTCAAGGAAGGTTGTTATTGATTGATTTTGGTTTTGACACAATTCAGCTTTCCAAAATGGTAACGCATCTCTTGAGTGTTCTTTGATCAGGTGTTCAATATACCATAACAATCTATCAAAAGTCTGAAAATTTAAAAAACAATCAGATTTTATAAAAAATGAATGTAGGCGAGAAAGAATGTAATGATTATCTGTACAACTAGTGTTATAACGCAACTAGGATTGATTTGGAATATCTTCTTTTTCACAAGGACTAGCCAGAATCATGGGATCTGAGTAATTTCGAATTTCATCTTGTGAATCAGAAAAAAAAATCATGATTGGGAACAGGCATGGTGGTTTTCTCATGATATGAATCATAGATCGGGATATTGTCTCGGATAGTAAAATCATGCAAATGATCCATCACTCTGAAATGAGGATTGACTGGTATAACTCTTGAATTAGAATATCTCTCATTATCTGAGTTCTGTTGAGTTACTTGAGATAAATCAACGTTATCATCGCCTAAGTAGCTATCATAAATGACTTCGCAGGGTTCCCTGGATTTTTCTTTTTTATCCCATATATTCAAACAGGGAAGGTCAAGTCGTTCATGTTTGAAAAGGACAAAATGAGTTTCTATAGCTGTCTTTTTATCTTGAAATCCTAACGGTGATTTATTTGGATAATCCTATGTATCTTTTGGGATTTTATTAATACTGAAGGGAAGAAAATTATCATCACTAAAAACATCAGGATAAAGAGAAAAATGTGATTCTGAAACAATGCATTTGAAAATATCATCGTGAAGAATTTCTTGTTGATCACATTCATCGTAGATGTTAGGCTTTAGATCATACCTTTGTGTGTTTCTATTTTCCGAAAGAGAATTAGTTTGTTGTTCTAACCTTGATATTTGCATTTATCGACTTGCGATGATATTATCTAACCTTGTCTCCAAGTTGCTTTCTGTTTCCAAGGCAGGCTTTCCTTCAACATTCTTGCTTGTGTCTTCTTGTATTAGAGCGGGCATGTCTTCTAATCTTCGGGGAATTTCTTCATCATGAATAATTCGCATATTCAAATTGGAATTTTCATTCATATTAAAAGAAAATGGAACTAGACTTGGACTAACTTCTGCTGGATCGGGCACAAGAGGCAAAGAATAGTTATGCTCAGCGCAATCTGAAGACTCTTCATCCATGATTTCATTCTCAATATCATATTTTAGACAATTAAGATGAAATCACATATTAAAATCCCTAACAGATTCACCTTCTTTTCGTAGATATTCAATTTCATCATATACCTGATCATAATCATAGCAATCAAATTCAAAAATGAAAGCCTTGACGAATTGGTCCCAGCTGTGAATTGAGGCAACTAGGAGGGTTCTACACCAGTTTCTTGCTTCTGCTGTGAATGTGAGAGTAAAAATTCTGCATAAAATGCCTTCGTCAATTCCTTGGACGTTCGAACTTAAAACACTTTGAATAAATTGAAGGGCGTGATTAAAAGCGGAAGAATTACTCTTACCATTGAATTTTACCTGAGACAAGAGTCTTACCACTTCAGGTGGGGTGTTGGAAGATGCACGAACATGGATACAACTCCAAATGGGAACTTTGAGAGAAGTCATCTTAATTCTAATATCACAGTCACCAACAACTCCAACAGACAACATGCTTCAGGCCCTCCTTCTAGCGCCAAATATGTTGAAGCCCCAAAAATCGGGTCGACAGCAAGGGGGATACTCACCCGGTCCGGACCTTGGTTGACAGCTCCTTATCCATTTGGTATAGTGAGTCCGACTGGGGATAATGGGACTAGTTTCCCAATCTAAGGGTGTGTGTGTGTGTAGAGTTGGATGTTGCTGATCTAAAGTTCATATCTGAGCTACTTTAGTCTAACTCTATGCTATTGTAATCTAATGAAAACAGCACATCTAATTTATGCTAACCCGGGATGTAATTCTTCTATTATGCGATCTAAAGAGATTTCAAATAATAGTTGGTAATAAAGATTATTCAACAATTATAAGAATGGAAATCAATTAAGATAAACTACTTTGCATAAAAAGTTAGGCAAAATAGTTGTGAACAACATATCGCATAATAATTTATTCACACATTAAACATAAATAAATGGCTCCACCATACAAAAGTGCCAAATGGTAACACAAACATTCATGTAATAATATATAAGCAACTAAAAATTGTATATTGCTTTAAGAATATAAGAAGAAATAGTCAAGAGATAAAAGTACCATTTATGACTGGTCCTACTCATAAGCTTCAAGCAACAACGATTTATCTCTCCTTGTTCTAATATCTACTAAGAGTACAGAAGTGCAACATCAGTAGCAAATATCGAATGCAAGCATCAATAAATCCTAATCCTTTCATTCATCAAAACCTCCTCTGAGGGTGCAAAAGTGCATGTTCTAAGGATAAGTTTTTGACAAATTCCTGGACCCTTCTCTAAATGCATGAGAAGGGTTTAAATACTGCTAACTAAATAACTTAATTACATAAATTTAGGATACGGTTTAAACTACCGCCCTTTTTCTAAGCAAACTTATTTCTAAAAAATTGAATCTAATTCCTAACTATTTCTGCTTTTGCTCCTTAATGTTGCAAGCATTCACATTGGCTTGGGAAGAGTCGGCTAGTTGCTTTCTGCTTTTGCTATCTTGATTTTCAGACATGCGAATGACTAAGCAAGTTAGGAACCTTGCTTTATGAACAATTTTCTTAGTGATGCACGATTAGCGCATCGAAAACTGCCTCTGTTTTTTGATCTGGGCCTTTCTGGTGCGTTTTTCGCCTTTAACGCCTTTTTCCTTTACTAGGTATAAGCTTTAGGATTTTTTGTAAACATGCTGCTTTTGTGAGATTTTGAACCTAAGTGTTGAGTCGGCTATTGATGCCAGCATCTATTTAGAAATGCTCTGGAATCTGCGGTTCCGTTGCATGCGGTATCCGTTTATGAGGGCATCTCTTCTCTGTCTCCGAGCATTGGTGCTTTCCCCTTTTCCTTATATGTTTCCTATTTTTCATTCCTGCAGTTCACGTGAAGGAAAAGAGTAATGACAATAAATATTGATTTGAAAGCTCTAATTTCTACGAATGTATAAAATAATGTTACCCATTGTGAACTGACTCTCTTGACAAACACAAAATTGTCCTTCGTTAACACTTTGGCATATAGTCATTAATTTTCTTCAAGGTGCACATCCAATTTTTTGGTTTATGGACAACTTTCTTTTTCAATGTTGAGCTGAGGAAAATTTGCGATGGGCAATTTCTGCAACTTGCATTGTGTCATCACGTTATCGCATTTTGTCAAGGTTGTGATGTCGCAGATCGCAGATCGCAGATCGCATATTGTAGCATTGTAGCATTGTAGCATCGCAGATCATGTTAAATCATTGTGTGTTGTTTATGCGATGTTGCAACATGCGATGTCACATATCGGCCATCAAAGATTTCTTAAGATATTTATTTATGGGCGTTTTCTTAATGTATGCGATACGATGAATTTCGCGTCGCTTTTTCGCAGTTTTTTATTGTGCTCATAAATAAATGTTCTAGTCTTTTCTCACGATGCGATATATTTTTAAGGAGTAAAATACAATTTATTTTTTTACTAAGGGTCCCCACTTGTTTTATGTTATTGCTAATACTAAAGAAGGAGGGGGGTTGTTGGTGGCCACAACAGATTCCTAAGGGTCCATATTTCAATGGTGTCAGAAAGGGATCGAGTTTATAGTCATTTGACATGATTTCATGCCACAAATTCAACTGTGCGGTCCATTTTGATAACAGAGCTTTTCATTTTCAAGCCATCCCTGAATGTGGAGGTAAATGATGTAGTGATTCCATGCCTTTCTTTTGATTTTCTGAGATGATGTTTTTGTTGTTGAGATCCCTGTTACCATTATGTTGAAGGATACTTATATGCAACAACATGTGAGAATTTATTAGCTTGTCATGCTAAAGGAGGGCCCATTTGAGTGAGATTTTCCTATAGTAGAACATCTCCTGGAGAGACATGCCACTCAGGAACTTGAGGGAATTTATCCCTGTGATGACAAGGAATGTACTATGTACTCATCATCATCTTGCAACATTTAATGAAGAGGCCTCCCCACTCTTGACACCGGGCCTAGAGATGTAACCCACATTGGGTGAACTCCGTTATCAATGTGCTTGTGTTCTTTGATTTGCTGGTTGTCATTACGTTTCAACTTCTTTACAGTATGCACATGTGGCTTTTCATACTCCTTCATATGCAATTCTGCTAACATTATAGAAGTAAAATATCTTGGTTAATTTTGGTAGTTAAAGAGATCTAGATCAAGTTTGGTATCATAGCGGTCTTGTTGCTGATGAAAATTTCATAATTGAATGTGCATCAAGAGAAGGAAAATGGAGAAAAACAGAGATCTCTACGTGGACCTCCTCACGATCGCACACATGGTGGACATAATTTATGCCGATTATGAGGAGAAGATAGCAAGAGAGGAATGGGAGAAAGAAATAGAAGAGGACGATGCTTCATCTACCCCCTCGAGTGAAAAATATTCTTCTTCATCATCTTCTCATCATTCAAATGAGGAGAACAATCTGAGCCTTCAAGCAGAGAACGTTGAATTGAGGATACTTCTACAAGAAGAAAAAGAGGAGAAGTAGAGATTGCGACTTCAGTTAAAATTCATGGAAGAGGCCTTGGAAAAATTGAAGCACGGTGAAGGATTATAGAATATATCATCACCCATTTTCAGAATCAACAACTGGGGTAAAGAATGTTGATGATTCTTCAGTTTCATTTTCACATGACGTTATTTCTATTGGAAGCCTTGAGGTACCCATTTCAGAAACTAGCCTGAGACTCCTTACCAATATGGGATACACTTAAGGAGAGTGCTCAAAGGTAGGAGAAGCCTCTAAGGCATTGTCGAAACCATCGAGAAAATATGCAAACACATCACAATCCTCCCATGACAGTGCACATTGCAAAGGAAGAGCTAAGACGAGCTCTCATCTACAAGATTGAACTAGAGACAACCAAGAGAGGTATAAAAGGTCTTAGTATTCTAAAGTTCATTTTGATTACAAGAATATTGTTAATGATGAGAAGAAAGTGTGGCCTAGAAAACCATGTAATTTTTGTGGTTTGCATATCCATATGGTTGTTGAGTGCTGGAAGAGAATGGAAACAAGAAAAAGGATGAGGTGTGAAAGGCCTTCTCCACATCAAGGAAGGATGAAGGTTAAGCAGGTCTAGAGGAAGAATACTTTTTGTAGTCATTGGAATAGAGGTGGAAATCAAAGAGCCACATGTAGGAGGCTCCATCCAGAGTAGCATCTCAAGGACAAAGCACCCGTGCAAGAACTAGTCGGTGAAGATGCTTAACGAGCAAATCTGCCCCAAGATGATGACCCATTCACTTTGATGAGTGAGAGATGGTTTTACTAGATATGATAGCTTGTCATGGCCACATTTTGTAAATCATGTGTTGTGATTTAAATTGTTAAAGTGATGATGTATTTTCCATCACTTATTAAAGCAACGATGATGTTTTGGGATTTTATTGATAGTTGGGGTATTTATTTATGTTATGATGTAGACTTGAACAAAGAGTGTGTGCTATAAAATATTGGAAAGTATGGGAAGTCTTGAGTCATGTTTGGTCATGTAATTAAGCATGTAATTTGCAAATATTGTATTATAGGTTTGCAAAGGATGCAGGTTTTGGTTCATCTCTTATGGCTCCAAAGAAAAAGGGTGAAGAAGAAGGAAGTGTGACCTGTCAGGACACTTGTCGTGCAGAGGGTCATGTAACTGAGCATGTAATTTGCAAATATTGTACTACAGGTTTGCAGAGGATGCAGGTTTTGGTTCGTCTCTTATGGCTCCAAAGAACAAGGGTGAAGGAGAAGGAAGTGTGACCTGTCAGGACACTTGCCATGCAGAAAATGTAACACAACAATTGTAGATTATGTTCATACTTTTGGAGGACCAAAAGTTCATCAGTGGGGAGGAATGATCTAGGTGGCTCCAGAAACACTCATAATCCAGAAATAGCTCAAAAATGGAAGTTTTCAGATTGAAGTGAAACTAGGACCATATTGTAGTGCTCGTCATCCTAATTCCAATGTTGAAAATGACACTCAAATATGAGTTTGTATGCTGAATATATTCATGGTCAAAGTTCTGGTCAAACTAGGCCAAGTTGTAGCCACTAACGAGGCAACAATTTGGAATTTTTTCGGCACATGGATTCTAGCTGCAAGAATGGGCGAATTTGTTATCTACTTAAATTGTATGGTAACCCCAAAAAACAACATAATTGTTTTATACAATATGTCATAAAAGACAAAAAAGTAAATAAAAAAAGGGGCGGGTTGGGTCCACCAGATATGCCCACCCCACCGATCATCATATACATATTAAAATATATGTGGGTGGCAGGAAGCCAAACCCTACCACCCCATCACACCATACAACAACACCAATTTCGGGGCTGGCAAGGGTCGAACCCGCGCCAGTTGGTGGGTTGGATCGTCACCAATGGCCCCATGTGCCACATCCCTCCATAACATGCAGACCATTCCATAACTTCCAACCCTTAATAAAAAACAATGCCAAAAATTTAATGAATGCCAACAAAAATTTAAAACGAACACACCCATTTTTAAAATTAATGTGAAAAAAAATGTAAGTGGCGAGGGCAGAGGTTCGACCTTGGGACCTCCGCCCGCCCAAGTTAGCACTCCACCAATGGCCCAATTGGCTTCACATTGGTTAATTCTCCTAGTCACATTTATATAAACAATGCTCATTTGCCTAATAAGGAGGAGGAGCATCGGAAGGAGGAAAAAGGTGAAACCTTGGCACGGATGTTGAGGCGGAACAATGCTTGGCATGTTTTTCGAGACAATCTATGAAGAATATTCTCATGCAGAATCTTGGAGGAATCTAAAAGATTCCCTAAGGGTGATTTTAGACAGTGACAGAATCATGTCAACTTTATACTCAAAAGAACCATAATTTCACACAAAACGTGATGACGTGGTCCATTCCCCATTTGAGCAACAAAAATTCAAGCAACCAGAAGCAAGGAATCTTTGCAGAATCTTAGGGAATCTAAAGATTCCCTTGGAAGCTGATTTTTTACAGAGGTAGAATGATGCCAACTTTATAGTCATTTTTCACAGAATTTTGTAGGGAGTGTAGTGGTGTGCCCAAAATTTTCATTCGAGCAACATATTTTTTGGCCATCTCCAAGAACGAGTATTTGGGGGAACCTTCAAGATTCTCGAGGATCCAGATTTTGATGGTGTTATAAAGGCATCAAGTTTATAGTCGTTTGACATGATTTCACACCACGAATTCAACGATGTAGTCCATTTCATCAGTAGAGATTTGAATTTTCAGGCCATCCCAGAAAGTGGAGGTAAATGATGTAGTGATGCCATGTATTTCTTTTGATTTGCTAAGATGATTCTTTTAGTTTTGAGATCCATGTTACCATTATGTTGAAGGATACTTGTATGTCACGACATATGATAATTTATTAGCTTGTCATGTTGAAGGGAGGCCCATTTGAGTGACATTTTCCTATAGGAGAATGTCTTCTGGAGAGACATTCCACTCAGGTTGAGGGATTTTATCCTTGTAATGACAAAGAATGTACCATGTACTCATCATCACCTTGCAACATTTAATAAAGCAGCCTCCCCACTCTTGACACTGGGTCCGAAGACGTAACCCACACTGGATGAACTCCATTATCAATGTGTCTGTGTTATTTGATTTGATGGTTGTCGTTATGTTTCATCTTCTTTATAGTATGCACATGTGGCTTTTCATACTCTTTCATATGCAATTCTGCTAACATTATAGAAGTAAAAGATCTTGGTTAATTCCAGTAGCTGAAGAGATCTGGATCATAGATAGTCGTTGATGATTGAGAATGCATAGAACTATACTGTGAACAATTGTATAAGCGTGTTTATGACACTTTTGGCTTATATGAAGCACAATTATAATCTTGACTTCCTTTTCTTAATTGATACACCTTTGTTGTAAATAAATGTAATCATAATGAGTATTTCTATGGTCATCTTTGTAAAAATGTGGAAAACCATATTTTTGTAATGGAGTATGCCAATGCATACATAATATGATAGGATGATGTTTAGTAATTTTAATAAATGGGATGCTTAAGGATTTTATGTTAAATTTGAATTATTTTCTAAATAAAAAATAGAATGAGTTATGGTTTATACAAAATTTAGAAGTGGATTAATTCAATTTGTAAATAATAGGATGGTGTTAAATTTTTAAATAAATTGTTTTTTCAATTACAATTCATAATTCATAATTAATTATGTTAAAATTTAATTTGATAACATTGCTTATAAATATTATTATAAAATTGAATAAAATTCATGTAGAAAAATTCTAAATTAAGTATAATACTTGTTGTCGCTACTACAACATCCTCTAAAATTTTGTCCTACACCAAATTTCAGAGCCTACCTTGGTTTTGCATATTGTCATCGCAAACATTGAAATTCATTGTATGTTGTAACAACCCTGGTGACAATTCCATGCAATAAAAGTTTAAAAAAATAAACATAGTCGATGGGCCACTTATTCCAAGTTGAATGGTGGGAAGGACATCCTATTGGGTGTTCATTTGGTTGTTTATGGCTAAGGAAATTGGCAAAGGCAATGGCTAAGGCTTTGGAAAGGAAAAATGGAATTTTTGGCACATTTATTTATGAAAATAAATGAAATTAGGAGAAAATGAAGGTGAAAGGTCACAAGTTTCATGTGAGGAGGAAACTGAAGGAAAATATTGGAAAATAAAGAAAATAGAGGCCTCATTAATAGAAACGCTTCTGAGGATCAATGGGCAAGACTTTTGTCAGTTCAATATTGGAGCTCTCTCTCATTATTCTCTCTCTCGCATACTCTTGGATGCTTAGATTTTTATTGAAAAACTCTTGGAGGGTCTGGCATACATGGATTCTTGGAGCAAGAAGGCAAAGGAAGAGTAAAAAAATCACAATAAAGAATCGACATCAACAAATACATCATATATTCTTGCAAGCACCAAGTTACATGTATGATTTCTTCACTAGTTTGGACATGCATGGCATATGCATGTGGATTCTTGGTCATGATATATCATTGGCATGGAGGTTGGCTGGATTGACAATGGGTTTCCTAGCCTTGACATTTCCTAGATAACCATGGTAATTGTGGGTTTACTTTCATGATTTGTTCTTGGTTGGTTCTCATGATTCCTTAGCTTGGGTTGAGTTATTAGTTCCTAGAAGCCCTGGTTAGACAAACACTCTTGAATCTCTATAATAGCTTGGGTTGAGTTACTAGTCCTAGAAGCCTTGGTTAGAAAAATGCTCTAGAAGCCCTTGTTGGGTTGAGTTACTAGTCCTGGAAGCCTTGGTTAGAACAAACACTCTAGAAGCCCTGGAAGGCTTGGTTGGAGACCAATATGATGATGGTTTTGTGATGTCTGACCATGAGGGGGAATCATTGTTTGATGGTTGAGATGGATGGCCTCTAGAAGCCTCGGATGATTTTCGATTGATGTGTTCCATGAGATCCCATATTATGTTAGAAAACTATATATTACAGAGCAATGAAACATATAAAATATATTGTAGAAACATAAGCACATAAAAAAGCATAAAACAAGAGAGCCACATATATACATGGTTCATCCAATTTGGGCTATGTCCACGAAGAAACAACCAATCCTTCCTTTTATATTATCCAACAAACTGAAGAGATACAACCTACAACTGATCCGCTGTAATTCCCTCTTTTCTCTTACACAATCTCCTCTCTCTTTCTCACTCAGAATACAGATCTACATAGATACAATACAATTCCCTCATGTATAGTGAGGGGTTGCATTTTAGGGAAAAGAACCCTAAATTAAACATAACTCTACCATCACATCTCCGCCTAATGAATGACCCAGATTGACTAGAAAATTACAATATTTTACAAGGAAATTTTACATCTATTTTTAGCTTCAGGGGCGCTGCCCTTGATCCCCCACTAGGGGGGGGCTCCCAAAGATCACATTTGTCGCCCCCTAGACCCCCCTCGCAGCATACATTTTACATGTGGCATTGCTGCCACATTACGAACTGGGGTCCAATGTTGCGATACCTCTAAATAAAGAAGATAATTAGGTTCCGTACCCAAAAATCTCCCACTTAGAGACTGATTATAACATAACCACTGCTACTTCATTTGATGGACAATGACTCGACTTTGGACCTGGTTGTTTCTCATATTATTCATCATACTTGAAGACCAATTGAAACTGAGTAGAATCTCAGTTTCTCCCTAGCTAAAACTTTTGTTAACATATCTACAAGATTTTGGCTAGTGTGTATCTTTTCTAGCTTCAACTATCCATCTTCGAATGCTGCCCAACTCTTGCTTCTTACCCAATTCATCCAGAATCCTTTGTAACCAAATCATTTCTTTACTAGCCTCTGTAGCAGTAACATACTCTGTTTCCATTATTGAGAGTGCAACAACACTTTGCAGTTTTAAGACCCAATTGACAACTGTTCCAACTACAATAAACACATACCCTGTGGTGCTCCTCCTATTATCTCTAGCACCAGCCATATCTGCATCAACATATCCCTGTAGAGCAATGTTTGAACTACCAAAGCATAATGCTTGATTTGTGGTACCTCTCAAATACCTGAGAATCCACTTCACCGCCATCCAATGTTCTTTTCCTAGATTGTTCATGTACCTGCTTACAACTCCCACTGCATGTGCAATATCAGGCCTTGTGTAGACCATTGCATACATTAAGTTTCCAACTACTGATGCATATAGAAATTTAGACATATAATCCATTTCTTCCTGAGTGTTGGGACACTACTCCTTACTTAGTTTGTAATGGATAGCCAAAGGTATACTAACTGTTTTGCATTTCGCATATTAAATATTTTCAACACCTTTTCTATGTACTCACTCTCAGAAAATGTTAATTTTCGATTCTTCCTATCTCTAGTTATTCTCATACCAAGGATTTGTTTTGCAACACCCAAATCCTTCATTGGAAATGAGGTTTTCAATTTTCTTTTGAGCACATTTATTTCCTGCATGTCAGAACCTACAAAAAGCATGTCATCTACATACAATAACAATATAATATAGCTGCCATCATTTTTCCTTTTGAGATAAACACAACGATTAGAGTGACATCTAGTGGAACCTTGTTGAGACATAAACCTGTCAAATTTTAGATACTAATGTGTTGGAGCCTGTTTCAATCCATACAAGCTCTTCTTCAACCTCCACACTAATTTCTGCTTCCCTTTTATCTCATATCCTTGTGGTTGTTGCATATATATCTCTTCCTCCAAATCCCCACAGAGAAAGGTTGTCTTTACATCTAACTCCTCAAGATGCAAATCTTCAGCTGCTACTAGACTTAAAATAGTTCTTATTGAAGTCATTTTAACAATAGGAGAAAATATCTCATCAAAGTCTATACCCTTTTTTTGTGCAAACCCCTTCACCACAAATCTAGCTTTATACCTTTTTGTACCTCCATCTTCTTCCTTCAACTTGTAAACCCATTTATTCTGCAATGATATTTTACCTGCAAGTAACCTAACTAAGTCCCAAGTCTGGTTATTTGCTAAGGATTCCATCTCTTCTTTCATGGCTTTCTCCCACTTCTTCCTGGTTTCTACCTGCACTGCTTCATAAAATTCTAGTTCACCAGAATCAGCCAAAAATACATAATATAATGAAGGAGAGTATCATTTAGGGGGTCTACTTATCCTTGTAGATCTTCTAATACCACTTTCAGGTGTTTGAGGTGCTTGTTGTTGTTGTGGTTGTTGTTGTTGTTCTGACTGTTGATCATTATGATTTTCAGGCACCTTCACTTTTTCTATGATCTCATCAAGCATCGTATATTCTCTGTTTTCTTTTTCCTGTTTATTTTCCTACATCTGATCCTTATACAAGACCTTTTTATTGAATATGACATCTCTGCTCCTAATGAATTTGTGTTTTTCATAATCATAAAAGCGATAACCAAAATTATTAACACCATATCCAATAAAGGTACATTTATTTGATTTTGCCTCAAGATTTGTTCTATTTTCTTTATTAATGTGGACAAAGGCTTCACAACCAAACGTATTTCAAAATGAGTCGTTTATCTTTTTACATGTCCATGCCTCCTCTGGAATACCACCATCCAACGAACTCGAAGGCCCTGTGTTTATTAGATAAATAATAGTATCTACAACATCTGCCCAAAATTGTAAAGGCAATCCTGCATGCAACCTCATGCACCTTGCATGCTCCATGAGTGTCCTGTTCATCCTTTCTGACACACCATTTTCTTGTGGTGTTCCTGGAACTGTCTTCTCTCTGTGAATTTCATCCTCTGAATAGTACATATCAAACACTTTGTTGTAATATTCACCTCCATTGTCTGATCTGAGACACTTCAACCTTTTTCTTGTCTTATTTCCAACCAAATATTTCCACTTTTTGAAAGTATCATATACATCAGATTTATTTCGAATACAATAAATCCAAGTTTTTCTGGTTGCATCATAAATAAAAGTAACATAATAGCGAGATCCACTGAGAGATGATACCTGAGCAGGTCCCCATACATTTGTATGCACAAGCTCTAATTTTTTGCTCTTCTTTTCATTCCCAACTCCAAGGAATCTGACTCTCTTTTGTTTTCCATAAACACAATTCTCACAGAATTTTAAATCAACATGCTTCAAACCTAGCAACAAATCTCTTGAATGAAGAATCTCCATCCCCTTCTCACTCATGTGCCCAATCCTATGATGCCACAAAGCCGTATCTTCTCCTTAGTAAAGGTTAAAACATTGACATAATTAGAAATGCCATTGCATAAATACAAAGTACTAACCTTTTCTCCTTTTGCTATTACCAAGGCTCCTTTGGTGACCTTCCAGGTTTTATCTATAAAAGTTGTTACGCAACTTTCACCTCCCAACTGCCCTGTTGAAATCAGATTTTTCCTCAGATCTGGAACATGCCTTACCTCCTTCAAAACCAATTAATTTCCATTCTGTTTTTTTATGATAACTATACCCATTTCAATGATTTTATAGGGTTTATCGTCACCCAATCGAACCTATCCAAAATCTTCTTGAACATAATAATGAAATGTTTCCTATCAGGTGTGGCATGGAATGAGGCCCCTGAATCTACCACCCAGGCATCAATAATAATTTCTAATGAAAGAATCAAAGCATCTTGCAACACATCACTTGTCATATTAATTTCAAGATTATTTTCGTGCTGCGTGTCTCCTTCTTTTCGCTTTTGAGACGTGCAGTCTTTCTTTAGGTGTCCTTTTTTCTTGCATTTCCAGCACACTATCCTTGAACTAGACTTGGATGTGCCTTTTCTTGACTTACTGCGATTTCCTGGGCTCTTTCCTCTTTCCATTTTTCTTCCCCTAGTCTCTGCAGTCAAATCATTACCTCATGTCTCATCAGAGCTTTTCTGTCGCATTTCCTCGCTCAGGATTGCACTGACAACGTCATCAAAATTTAAAGTACTAGATCCAAAGATAGAATTACTAATGGCCATAACTAAACCATTCCAACTTTCTGGAAATGAGCACAGAAATAACAAAGCCCTAACTTCATCATCAAAAGTTACCCCTACAGAACTTAACTGTCTGGTAACTGTATTAATTTCATTTAAATGATCAGTAACAGATCCACCTTCTCACATCTTCATATTAAATAAATGATTCATAAGAAATACCTTATTTGAGGCCAAGGGTTTTTTTATATAGTTTGGCCAATTCTGACATTAAACCCTCTGTTGTCATTTCCTTTGAAATATTAAAGGGTACCGACATCACTAGGCATAGCCGTATTGTTCCAAGTGTCTTTTTGTCGAGAATTTCCCATTCTGTGTCTGTGATACTCGTTGACTTCTTTGTCTTTCTGCTCAATGGTAGCCATAGATCTTTCTGATACAGATAATCTTCCATCTGCATCTTCCACAACTGATAGTTTTGGTCATTAAATTTTTCGACCATAAACCCACTATCCTCTGCCATTTCTCCCACTCAAACCAGGAACCATTCTATGTTGTAAGTTTATCAACCAAATAGACCTTCAACTCTAATACCAGTTGTTAGAAAATTATATATTACAGAGCAATGAAACACATAAAATATATTGCAGAAACATAAACACAAAAAAAAGCATAAAACAAGAGAGACACAGATATACGTGGTTCACCCAATTTAGGCTATGTCCACAGAAAAACAACCAGTCCTTCCTTTCATATTATCTAGCAAACTGAAGATATACACTTACAACAGATCTACTATAATTCCCTCTTCACTCTCACACAATCTCCTCTATCTTTCTCACTCAGAATACAGATCTACATAGGCACAATACAATTCCCTCATATATTACGAGGGATTGTCTTCTAGGGTAAAAAACCATAAATTAAACATAACTTATACCATTAGATCTCCACCTAATGAACGACCCAGATTGGCTTGTGTGAGTAATCGAATGGAATTATTGAATGTAGAGTTTCCATTGTCAATGACTTAGTGCATTATTGAGTGTGGAAGTAGTTGTGTGGGAAAATCATTCTCGAATAAATGAAAAATAATAAGAATGAAATTCTAAATGCATATTAATGATTTATTGTTGTCGATTTCGAGTTCACATTGGCATTTTCTTAGCTAGCTATATTGTTCAGAGAACTGTAGATGCTCTGAAACTCTGCATAATGAATTGCTTCCACATTATTACGAATTATTATTATTAGTTTAGTAATGGAAATATTTAATATTATATGTTTTTTAAGAGATGATATTTTTATCTTTTGCAGGTAATTGAATGGGCATTATTGAATGTGAAGCTTCCAATATCAATGATTCAGGGCATTATTGAGTGGGAAAGTAGTTGTGTGGAAAAAGTTTTGCGGAGGGAAAAACATTCTAGAATAAATGCTGAAGTTACTAAAAAATAAATATACAAATCTCATTTTTAATTCTTATTTAGCAATGTATTTGATAGTGTATAATCATTAATTAGTATTAGTTTCGAAACTAGTTGTTTGGAGGTATCGTATGCATAATTTCAAATGTCAATTAAGGGCGTTATTGAGTGTGGAAGTAGTTGTGCAAAGCAGGGGTTGTTGTGGGACGTATTTCACAAGGTATAATTATTAATTAATATCAGTTTGAAATGTCAATGGCTAAGGGAATTATTGAGTATGGAAGTAGTTGTGTGGAGATGGTTGTACATATGTGTATATTATGGAGAACTAAACAAGAATTTAGCTATTATTAATAATGGTTACAACACTTCTAGACAAAAGATGGAACTGTAGGGTATATGAGGTGAGGAACTTTGTCGATTTCCAATTCGCATATGGTAGTTTCTTAGCTAACTATCTTGTGCGGTGAACTGCAAATGCTATGCACCTCCACAGAATGAGTTGCTTCCACTGTGTTACTAATTATAGTTATTAGTTTACTAATGGAAAACTTTAATATTATATGTTTTTTATGAGATGTTATCTTCAGCTTGTGTGGGTAATCAAATGGGCATTATTGAATGGGAAGCTTCCAATATCAATGACTTAGGGCATTATTGAGTGGGGAAATAGTTGTGTAGACAAAATTGTGCAAAGGAAGAAACATTATCGAATAAGAATGAATTAAATAATGAATAAAAAATAAAATAACCATGGCGAAACTAAAGAAATATTGCAAATCTAACAAAATATTTTTGAATAATGAGAAAATGCAGACCCCACAAGAATGATGAAATGCACAATTAGTGGTAGAAGCAGGGACTATGCTTCATCACAGGATTCCCCTTATTCTTACTCTCAACACGTGGAACCTCCATTTTTCAAACCAAGGTGGAGTGGGGATAAAATAATGAATAATAGAGTGACTGATTCGTTTCTATTTAGATATAGTCAAATTGATGTTTAGTACGAAGGCCTCTAGAGCTTGTGAGAACACAGGTGAGACTCTTACAAATCAATTCCAAACACCAAAACTCCAGAGGCCGGAGTTGGTGATGAGACTTGTTTTCTTATTGCTTACATCTTCCTACACTATGGGTGTATGGGTGACGCCCACGGGGAAATATAATGTTGTCTCCATCCCACTTGATTGGATTTTCAAATTTGACTATTTAAATATAGTCAAATGGATGTTTAATAGGAAGGCCTAAAGAGTTTGGAAGACTATGATGTTGTCTCCGTCCCACTAGTTGGAATTTCAAATTTACTATGTAAATAGAGTCAAATTGATATTTGTAACAAAGACCTCAAAATATCAGGGAGTATGTTCAAATTTACTTTTATATGTGAAAAATTGATAGTTATTATTTGTTTTTATAATATATTTTTATATTAGTAATATTAAAAAATATGTTTTTTTTGTTATATTATTATAATCAAAATAATTATACTAATAAATATTATAACAATAAATTCTTTTCCAAAAATGGAAAATTTATTTGTATCAAGATTCAAACTCGAAGACTTGCAAGCAAAAAGGCCCCTTAACGAGATCTTCGTATTGCACATCAAAATAGAAAAAGAGAGGACCCATACCTAATCCCTCGTGAAGCATAAACCGGTGCAAACTTGTTGACATCAATATACAGCTGTGTGTGTCATTTTAACCCTTCCCTGCCTATAAACCAGTCAGTAAAACTTATCACTGGGTAACATAAATGCTTGGACGTTCTGTTTCAAAATTCATTTTACGTGTCACGGTAGACTTTAAAATGTTTATTTACCATAATGGGAAAAATGGAAAGTATCAAGTTTAGAGATTTTTCCTTGAGTTCAAAGGTTTATTTTATAGTTTATATGAGAAGGATGTATAAATTTGTTTGTGGATGGGTGAAAAACAATATAATTTTTTTTTAAAAGAAAAATAAAGTTAAAAATTATATTTTAAATAGAAAAACAATATCTCTAGTAAATAAATAAATAAATATGTTGTTAATTAATTAGAAGTAAGATGTTTAAATCTTATAATTTGGTTATTAATATATATTTTAATGTTAATTAATATTGACATATACTTGAAGTCATTCTTTAATGCTAATTGTGGATTTGTTTGTAGTTTAATTAGTAGTTGTCACTCACTTCTATGCCTAAGAAGTATCTCAAGAAGAGAGAGTGGCTAGGGTTCTGAGAACGATTCCCTCGCAGGCGCTGACAAACCAGCCTCGACGGCGCTGACATAACGAAGGCACCGGTTCAGGCGCTGCGCAAGATTCGCTGCAGCGTGACAGAGCGGAAGCGATCGGTGCAGGAAAATGGTTCCGCCCCGGGGGGGGGGGGGGCGTCAAAGCCCTCCCCCTCTCGACATAGGCCTGAACCTGAGGTCATCTTTGGATCGGTAGATCCGGACCTTCTCAATAAAGGAAAGCAGCAACAGGACAATGACAGCGATCCACCAGAGGAACAAGAGACACGGGCGAATAACCCGAAGGTCACCTCATCTACTTGTCGACCGGTAGCCAAGGAAAGGCCGCGAATAGAACTACCTAGAGATAAGATTGATAGCAGGATCCAGTTTATGAGGGATCATGCAATCATTGGAAAATCCATAGGGTTTTGGCCAACTGAGCAGGCCCTAAATGGTTGGATTGCAGCAAAGTGGAAGCCCAAGGGAGATGTCACTCTCCAGCTAGGGCCGAAGGGCTTCTTCATCGCCATATTCTTCTGCCTAGAAGACAAATACCGAATACTGGGAGGAGGTCCGTATTTCTTCAACTCGGCAGGGCTCTATATCAGGGACTGGATGCCCAGATTTAACCCTGACAAAGAAGATCTCACCTGGGCACCTGTCTGGATCAGATTATACTCATTACCCGATGAATATTGGGAAGAAGACTGTTTAATGAGCATAGGAAATGGTGTGGGAAAGTTCATCAGAGCAACAGAAGAAACAAAAAACTGTAAGTTCATTTCTTATGCAAGAATATGTGTTTTTATCAGGCTGAATGAAGCGCTTCTTGAGTCAGTAACCCTTGCCCACCGCGACGAAGAATGGATCTAGCCCCTTGATTACGAGCATGTGCCTTTCAGGTGCAGGAGATGCCATGAACTAGGTCACTCGTTTCGGGATTTCCCTCTCAATGTCAAAGCCTGCTCTCCTGATTCCTCTTAATCCCCTGCTCAAGATGGCTTCACCAAAGTCTCGCATAGAAAACACCCGCAAAAAAAACCTCAGAATGGGTCCAAACCCCATCCTTCAAAACCCCAAAACCCTGCTACCAAGAACAGCTTTGAGTCCTTAGGCAATTTTTCTGATGATCAGCCCCTTGATTCTTATAGCATCCCTGCCCGCCCCTCCTCCTTCGCCCTACCCCCTCCATCTAGCCCCCCATCCAAATCTAAATCTCCCATTGTCACCCCTACCATCCTAAGTAGGCATCAGGATAATGCAGAGGAGATCCTCAAGGAAATGGAGGTGGATGGGAAGTTGATCGCTACCCAGAAAGCCGATACCCAACAAGAGGGAACCAGTCATGTGCAAAATATGGAGGAGGAACCAGAAAGTATAGATCTAAACGGCCTGGATATCATTGAACTGGAACTATGTTGCAAGAAAAAAGCTTATGAAAAAATTTCTGAGTCTGACATAGATAAGTTGGAAGTGGTCATCTCCAGAGCATTCCACCAACACCAACTGGGCATACAACCTGGCAGCACTTGGGATGGCAGCCCGTGTCCGAAGGATACTAAAAAGAGAAGAAGGAAGACAGATCTCCAAAGAACAATAGAGATTGGAAAAATCCTGGTAGATTCAGGCAGATACGCAAAGCTGACGAAGTACTACAGCCCTACCCAAAATAGTTAAATCATGAAGCTCGTATCATGGAATGTAAGAGGGCTCAATAGCCCCGGAAAATCTAGGATGTTAAAAAACATGATCAAGATGGAAAAACCACAGATGTGTTTCCTCCAAGAAACCAAATGCAACAGCGCCACGCTAGGTCGCATTCTCTCAAAGGCCTGGCCAGGGTGCAGATCTGTAGTTGTGGATGCCTCGGGAGCCTCTGGGGGGCTTGCTATAGCATGGAACTCTCAGGCACTAGCGCTCACTGACTTCCATGCTTCCCACCACCTCATTCAAATAGCCTTTCACATTCTAGGCACAAATGTACATGGGAATTTATCCAACGTCTATTTTCCGCAGGACGCTGGGAGTAAAAAAGCGCTCCTCGATACCATAGAAGCGCTAAGCATGAATAGGCAGCACCCATTGTGGATCGCAGCAGGGGACTTCAACATGATAACCAAGTTAGAGGACAAGATCGGAGGCAGATCCAGACTGGATCCAGAAGTAGATCGCTTCAAGGACTTCATCCACACTGCCTCTCTTATAGACATGCCATTCTTCAATGGCACTTTCACATGGAGCAATTGCAGAGGAGGCAAGCATCAGATCGCCTCTAAACTAGATCGCTTCCTGATTTTGAATAATGCGGTGCATCTTGGAGGTGATTTCACCGCTGAAATATTGGCCCACTCAGGATCGGATCACTGGCCCATTGCTCTGCATTGGCAACGACCAGGGGACAGGACCAAAAGGCCCTTCCGGTTTGAGGGATTTTGGCTAATGCATCCAGCATTCAAGGACTTCGTCAGAACAACATGGGCATCCTTCATCCCTCCAGAAGGCTCAAAAATGTTCCAGCTACAGCAAAAACTGAGATTTTTAAAAAGCCACCTAAAACGCTGGAACCAGGAGACATTCGGCAATATTTTTGAAGCACAAAGGGAGCTCACTAAAGAGCTGAAAGATCTCCATCAGGAAATAATAAATGCAGGGCACACAGAGGCAACCTTGGACAAAGAACGGCACATAAACAACCAGCTTGAAGAAAGAAGAAAGCAAGAAGAAATTTATTGGAGGCAAAAATCCAGGGTCCGATGGCTAGAGGAAGGCGAGCGCAACACCAAATTCTTCCACAGAACAACAGTGAAGAGACGGATGCACAATAAGATTCCTTTCATCCAAGACCAAGAAGGGGCTAAAATTGAGGAGCATGAGAAAATAGAAGAAATACTTCTCAATCACTTTCAGCAAGTACATCAAGAGTAGGCGGTGGATCGGCAAAGGGCGATTGGAAAAATCACCAGCAATATCCCCAAGCTGGTCAGAGAGGAACATAATGAGGTACTCATGAGACCAATACAATCCTAGGAGGTAGATGAGGCGATGGCGTAGCTCAAGGAAGGTAAGGCCCCTGGACCAGAGGGTTTTACTACCACGTTTTTTCATGCTTTCTGGGACTTGATCAAAGTGGAGGTTTGGCAAGTAGTTGAGGAATCCAAAGCTCAACACTGGTTGCTCCCCTCCCTTAACTCCACTTTCATCACTCTCATCCCCAAAGAGGAGAACTCCATTACTCCTGACAAATTCAGACCCATTGCTCTCTGCAATGTCCTTTACAAAGTCATTTCCAAAGTAATTGCCAACAGATTAAAACCTCTTCTGCCCATGCTCATTTCCCCGGAGCAATCAGGTTATGTCGAGGGCCGACAGATAATGGATGGCATCATCCTTACTCATGAAATCCTCTACTCGCTCAAGCAATCCAAGCAAGCTGGTATGTTACTCAAACTTGATCTCTCCAAAGCTTTCGACAAGCTCAGCTGGTCTTACATTCAACATATGTTGAAAGCTTTTGGCTTTTGTTCCACATGGGTCCATTGGATCATGAGTCTTATCACCTCGTCCCACTTTTCCCTTCTTGTCAATGGTTTCCCCTCACGCCCTTTCAAACCTTCCAGAGGCATAAGACAAGGGGACCCCCTCTCCCCCTTCCTTTTTGTTATCATGGCTGAGGGTCTGGGTAGACACATCAAGCAAGCCCTCCAGTCTAATCATCTTAGAGGAATCTCCATCCACAACTCCCCAGCCTCCTCTCATCAGCAATTTGTGGATGACACCATGCTCTATGGCTACCCCTCGGCTCAGGAAGCCTCTCGCTTGAAATCCCTGCTCAACGAATTCTCTGACGCCTCTGGCACTCATGTCAATAGCTCCAAATCTCAAATATTTTTCTTCCACACCCCTCCGTCTGTTAAATCAGCCGTCTCCCGCATCCTAGGCTTTCAATCTGCCACTCTCCCCTAACTGCCTCGGCCATAAAGCAACCTGCATGGCGATCCCTCCTTGAGAAGCTTGATTCCAAACTAAACCTATGGACACACTGCTCCCTCAATCTTGCCAGTCGAGTTGTGCTTATTAAATCCATACTCCAAGCCATGCCTCTATATCTTTTCACTATCCTGGCAGCACCTAAATGGGTATTAAAAAGATTGAGAAACCTACAGCGGGACTTTCTTTGGGGCAGCTCAGCCACCAATCGTAAATGGGCACTTGTGAAATGGGACAATGTATACAAGCCCAAAATCAAAGGAGGCATCGGACTCAGGGATCCAGAGTACATCAATACCATCATGAATGCCAAAATATGGTGGCAATGGATAACTAGTCCAGACAAGTTATGGGCTAAAATATGGACAGCCAAATACACCAACAATATGCCCCAAGCAGAGCTCATAAGATTCAAGCCCACAAGCGGGGGGTCACTCATTTGGAATGCCGCCAAACAGCATCATCAGCTAATCCAGAAACACAGCTTCTGGAAATACGAAATGGTCACTGCGCCAGATTTTGGAAGGACGCCTGGAACCAACTGCCCAAACTCTCATGTGTGCTTCCTCCAGTGATCGTTCCAAACGAACAGGAGCAGCTGCATGCAACCATCCATCAATTCTGGGAACCAGAAACGGAAAATGGATACAGGAAGTGGCGACCAAGCAATCAGATAACCGATATCACAAGCGTACAGGAAGCAGCAGCACTTGAAGTCGAACTAAAGAAGAGAAGTATCCGGTCTGAGAACAGTGAGGATATCCTCAAATGGGGCTACCTCCCCAAAGGATCATATTCCACTTCTAAAGCCTATAATCTTATAGGCGACTCCACCACCAGGCCGGACCCTCTATGGGAGCGAATATGGAGTTTCAAAGCTTGGCCCAAAATATCCTACTTCCTCTGGTTGGTTGGGCACAAAAAGATTCTCACCTGGGATAAGCTAAGGAGACGCAATTTCCAAGGCCCTTCGATATGCCACAACTGCTTTAAAAATGAGGAAACCCTACAGCATCTTCTGGATACTTGCCCAATCGCCAATCAGCTATGGGAGAAGGTAGGCTTCAGGTGTTAGAAAAGATGCAGAGGACCTGGCAACATTGTAGACACCATCCGACAGTGGCCAAAAAGCCCCTATAATTGTGAGATCCTTAACTACATGTGGAACATCATCCCAGGCATAGTACTATGGAACATCTGGAAGGAAAGGAATAGGCGCATTTTCAAAAACCAGAGTTCGCCCATTGAGGAAATATGGAGCAGACTGCATGGTAATCTCAGAGAAACCATGCTTCTAAAATCATGGACTAAAGAGGATCTCCCTACTACAGATAAGGAGAAAAACATCATGGATAACTGGATGCTGGAGCTGCCCCAAAGGAATACCACACAGCAAACAACGAAAGGTAATATCAAGGATATCAGAAATTGGACAGGCCCACCCACCAACTCATACAAACTCAACTTTGACGGAGCATCTAAAGGCAACCCTGGGCCAGCAGGATTCGGGGGTATCATTCGCAATCACATTGGCACCCCCCTACAGATCTTCTTCGGCAATATAGGGTGGGACACCAATAACTCGGCGGAGTTAGAGGGACTCTGGCAGGGGCTCTTAGTTGCCAGGCGCCTCAATCTTCAACCACTGATAGTGGAAGGAGATTCCCAGGTCATCATCAACATGGCAATGCGCATTCAGAATGGATCACAAGCTAGAAAAGTAGCTGAAAGTTGGAGACTAGAAGCAAGGCTCAATAACATCGCTCAAGAGCTACACAACCACAGAGCCCTCTCCTTTCATCACACCAGAAGAGAAGGTAATAAGATTGCTGATCTCCTAGCAAATAATGGGGTTGAAAGCAATCATCCTCTCCAAGCAGGTAACTTGGACATCATCCCCAGCCAACAATAGACTCTGGAATGTGAGAAACTCCTTCACAGAGACACTGAACCCCCGGATGCGGGTGTTGGCGTGACACATAGGAACGGGCCACATGTCTTGCATGTGCCGCCCCGTGCTCGCATTTAAGGTTTTGGAGTTAGCCGTCAAAGGGCTAATCCTCCACAGTTCAAGCCCCGGGCATTCAATGTTGAGCACTGTGAATCGATGGCGCTGCAGACAGCAGTTATGGCTCGCACCCACCGAGGGAATGAGAAGGGTATTCAAGGCACAGTAGAGCAAAGGCGCATCCATTGTAATGGTGAATTGGGGGAGATTCAGACGCGGGGGAATTCCACGAAGTTGCAGACGCAGTGGAGGACAATCATACTGCCACTTCGACCCGCCTTCTTGGCTCTCCGAGGCCCCAATTCTGGTTCTGGTCTCAGGTGTAAGCAGAATTCCGAGGGCAACAAGGGCAATTTGGTTTCGAAGAAGGACTTTCCTCCATTAAGCTATAGCTTCTCAAAGATTGCTGCAATTGGGAGAAGGTGGTGGTGAATTCCGTCATGTTGCTGGTCTCAAAATTCAATGCAGGCTCTCAGGGGAATCGGAAGCGGGTCCATGGCGAGATTACGGGAACACCAACCTTGCAGAAGGGGATCTGGGCGAGGCTCATCCTCACGCCCTCAAGCAGCGAATGAGCATCACCACTGCTGCTGCTGTTATTGCTACAGGCAGGCAAGGGCTCGGCCTCTCCAAACTGGGCAATTCACGGAGGTGGGCAGCTCAAGCGATGGAGAGCCAGCTCTTCCAGCGTTTGGCTCGGTGGTGTTCACCCTGGGCAACTCCAAGAGCAATGAAGGTATCAATGCTCACATTTCAGTTCTCTTCGCTGCAGCTCCTGAGGGAAATGACGGTGGAACACCTCTAGGAATGGGGGATCCACCCACAGAGGGCATTGGCAAGGAAATCCCAGCTCTGCAACCACCAACTGAGGTGGCCACCTCAGGAAAGGAGATTATGCATGCCCCCTCGCATCCCCAGGAGCAGGGACCTCAAGACACAACAAGGGATAAGTGGGCTGCCATGTGGGAAGGAATCCCTGAGGGCCTGGGATGGTGCACCATTGTGGAGGAAAAAGATCCAGGTGACGAAGGTCTCGGCTACGATGGTCTTGGCGACCAAGGTCTCGGCAGCGAAGGTCCTGGCAACAAAGGTCTCGGCGACATCTGAACCTCTGACGCGCGTACTAGCTCTCACCTTTCTCTCTCAGCTCGGGTCTATGATAAAGGTCAATATGATTGTTCACTTGCAATTTTCCATTCTGTCATGTCTCTGTCGATCAGTCTGTCCAATTGGTTTACTATCAGTCTGTCCAGTCTATGGTGACTTACAGTCGAGTATTAAAGGGAGCCCCTGCGTGGGCCATCTTGCTATTTTGAAAGTCAAGTAGAACTGGCCTCGGCCTCAGTTAGTTTCTGGGGGAATTTAGGTAGTTTTGTCGGTACTGCCCCTGCACGGGAGCTTTTTGTGTCAATTCCAGGATACCCAAAGTGCCACTGATGGCCATGGAAGTATTGTTTTACTACTTGTAATATTTTCCTGTAAATACAATATAATAGAATAGCTAGTTTTACCGAGAAAAAAAAAATATTGACATATACTCAAAAATATGTTAATAATAAAATACCATTTTAATTTGCTTCATAAAACGTCTAAATATAGATGTTATGTAAAATATTTTAATATCAATTGTGTATATCTTTAAATCATTTAAAAAAAATTATGTATATATCAAAAAAAATTATGGTTAAAACATTTATTTGGTTCTATATATACTATTTAGAATTCAAAAATACAATTTAAACCATGAAAAATAACACATTGTATTTTACACTCTTAGGAAGTTTGCACATAAAGAAATTTGATCCCTTTGGGCTCATATGTACTTAAGATGGATCTATGGTGACATTAACACTAACAAGTGGTCAATATATGCCTATTTCACAAAATTATTTCCATAAAAATCACATTGAAGCGTTTCAAATCAACTAGTGTGGTACATCTTGAGGGCAAGATGAGACATGAACATCTTCATGACAAGATGAGACACAAATCTAGGCATCAAAATAAATAAATAGAGAGAAAAATTATCATCTGCAGAACAAAATGAGGAACCAAATCTAGACATCAAGATAAATATATTATATCTGCTAATTTGACTCAAAACCCATTATTAATAAAATAATTACAACTAATATTTATTATTTATTATTTATTTATAATAAGTTATTAGAAAGAAATAGTTTAAAATAAATTTATTTTAATAATTATATAGCTAAGATCATCACATGATGCATGATACCACATTAAAAATTGCACCTCCCAAACACCAAGAGATCATTTCAAGATCAGCAGTGTTTGGCAACTCATTTCAAATCAGCAGATCAATCCAGTTGCCTATCAATTATTAGGATTCTTGTCTTCAGGAATGCTATCCAATGACGGCCTCCACACACTGTGACTGCTCATCCCCGCTGCAATACAACAATTGTCTTCATATGGATCATACGCTGCGGTATTCTGATCACCTAATTTAGCTTGAAGCTCCACAAAAAGATCTTCCATGGTCGCCCTCTTACCCAAACCATTCGACAACAATTTCGTGAGCTCTTGCTTTCTAATTACAAGCTTAATCCTCACAACACCTTCTCCTGTGTTCTTACACGAACCCGCCGGTTTTGAGGAGCTGAAGGCTTCTGTTTCCCTGCTTTTGCTTGATCTGCTTCTGTCTCTGTTCCTCTGTACATCTCGGTCATTTTCGTTATCCTCCCTAACGGAATGAAGGGGCCGCTCGTTTAGGTCAGCTTGGGCTTCTGTAAAAGCAGATTTAGACGTAGAAATTACAGCAACACAGTTGCCCATTGGAAAACAGATAGATATTGTTAATCTCGCCAATTCAATACCAATCAATGGCAACTTACTGCACAATGGACGGTCTGTCATTCATATATATATATCTCACAATCAGTATGCCATCCCCATAGACAGTAGAGCTATGGGCAGTTTAGCGGACTTTTATGTCTCAGATAGTACGATATGATTGATAGATGTAGGATATCGTCCGCAATTTCTAAGAAGGAAACGAGAGCCCCGGCGTGATTGAAGGAGCCATCTTATTAAACTCCGTCAATTAGCTAGCCCGATCACATTTTCAACAGGTTTGAATCAAAGATTCAAAACTTCGTTGTTAAGTCTATACATCTTTGGATACTTTGTTTTCAACCTGGTTGTCTGCCAACCTACTAAGTCTATATGCTAAAAGTTATTTTTGGAGGTAGTCTAAAAGTTATTTTTGAGGTAGTTGCTTTTACTGTGATTTTTATGTTTTTTGAATTTTTTTAGTTTAATTTTTCTAAAATCTGGTAGGAATTTATTGAAATCACAAGCTTGATGGGTAAACCCTGCACAATAAAGTGCCCTACGAGTTTTTCTTGGTGCTGAATCTATATATACACTCAAAAAAATTAATTTAAATAACACAAATCAAAATTTCACCTCAATTTTTTCCATGGGATTCGGAACTCCAAAAAGTCGCACTATAGACAACTCCTTTTTGGAGAGTTTTTGGATACACTGTTCAGTGTAATTTTTTTTATAATTTTGTAAAAAATGGCTGAAACTATAATTTTGAATGGTTCCTTCTCCACAATTTAAGTATTTGTAGGTTTTAGAGAGTGTTGAATCCATATATAATCAAAAACTCATTATAAACAACAAAAATCAAGATTCTAACAAAAATTTATTTAGAGAATTTTTAACTAAAATCTTAAAAAATTTATAATACTTATACAATACCTTCAAAATTGATTTATATAATTCTGTTAAAATTATATAATTAAAAATTATATAATATATTATTTCACTACATAAAATCAAAAAATAAATATATAATATGATTATATATTCTATTAAATTATTAATTTATAATAAAATAAAAATATTTAAATTATTTCACAATAAAATAATAAAAAATATATAATTATTAAATATATTTCTTTCCATTGCATTAGAGCAATTCTACACTCCAAATAATGCAATTTGTTGATTCTATCTCTGCTCAATGTGTAGTTGATCATCTGTCCATTTTAAAAATAAATAAAATATTATTTTAAAATAAATAAACAATGTCAACTATATTAGAAAAACAAAAATAAATATACATATTTGGTTAGTGTTGATTAAAAGAAATAAAACATCAATAATACCATGGTCTTTCAATTTTTTCTTGATATTACAACCCAATAGAAAAGAGATGTCGTGAAAATATCCATATTAACTGATTTAAAATTAGTTTAATCTTAACCATACTAAAATATCTCAATTCTTAAAGAAAAACTAATTGAAACATGTCTCAAAAATATAATGTGATGGATCAAGAAGCATTTGGTTACAACCTTTAAGAGCATAGGTTACAAAGAATAGAGATTAAAAGAGCCATAGAAAAAGCCAAAAGAAAGTTTCTATCTCATAAACCTAAGACTCAAGACCAGCCTCAGAGTGGTAAAGTTTTTCTTCCTTATATCCATGGAGTTACAGATAAAATCGCTAAGATCCTAAGGAAGAAAAACATCATCACGCATTTCTCAGCCCCTGGAACTATTAGGCAAGGTTTGAGGTCTGTAAAAGATGATGTTGACAAACATCAGCTCAAAGGAGTCTACAAAATAGATTGTTCATGTGGAAAAAGCTACATTGGTGAAACAGATCGCTCCCTCCAGACAAGGCTCATGGAACATGGCGCCGATATTAAGAATGAAAGATCTCGTACCTCAGCCTTGGTTGAGCACTTCGCAAAGACTAAGCACCATATATGCCTCGAAAGCGCATCGATTATCGCAAGGGAGGAGCAGCATCAAAGACGAAAGATCAGAGAAGCGCTTGAAATTATCAAGCACCCTCATAATCTAAACAGAGACAACAGTATGGAGATTAGCAGGAGCTGGCTTCCCTTGATCAAGGAATCAAGATCGCAAACTCATCCCAGGTAAGCAGGTAAAATATTCTAATAACCCTATTTTAATATTAACAAATTTATAATAATTAACACTAAAATTCAGCATAAT